>VDFB02329998.1:0-14309 GCA_007258455.2 Sequoia sempervirens | reverse complement strand
ACATGCCATCTGCTTTGTTGGTTTTAAGACAAAATTTCCAGAGCCCAATGTTCTCTCGGGCTGTTCATTCCTCCTTATTTTTGGAAAATTATATACAAAACAGAATTATATCCCTTTTTATGCAAACCTAAAATTTCATTTATGCAAAACACAATATTCTATTCTTTTATTTATTCTATTTTATTTATAATTAAAATTTCATTTATGCAAAACACAATATTCTATTCTTTTATTTATTTTGTTTTATTTTTAATTATATTTCTTTTAAAACAGATTTTTCCTTTTGTTGCTCAAATATAAATGAGGAATAATTAAAATAGAATAAGCCATATTATTTCCACAATTTCTAAGGTTAATTAAACCGTAATTTAAATTTGTTATGCATTCATTTTCACGCAATCACATTGAGAAACAAACATGACCTAATGCAGCTACATGCTTTAAGTGGTGTGTGCGTAATCGAGAGCTTCTCCTCTTTTACCCTGTCGGGAAGCTAACCTTCTTTTCCTCAATCACACTCTTGGCCTTCGATCGCCCTGGGCCTTCGATCACCTGAAACTCAAATGCACTCAGGCGTGCAAAAATGAAAGTGTATTAGTAACCATTGTAGAAACATAAATTTAAACAATAATTAATCAACATTCCTATTTTATATAAATGCATTCATAATTCTAGAAAGAAAACAATTATTTGTTTCTACATTCCCATACATCAAAGCATTGTAGTATATTATATTGCTTTAACACGTATCATAATTCGTATATTAAATCTCATAAAGTCATGGTCAAAATAAGTCATGGTCAAGATAAGTCATGGTCAGAATAAGTCATGGTCAAAATAAGTCAAAGTAAGTCATGGTCAAAGTATCATCAAAGTATGAGATGTGACATCCTTCCCCTCTTGAGAAGAGACATCGTCTCGATGTCTAAAAGCAAATTACATAGCAAAATTGAGATATTAGTACTTCGTAAGTCTCTATAAAAGAAAATATAAATGTGCTAATGTATCAAATGAGGAAAGATTCTATCTATATCCTCAGCATTCTCCCAGGTGGCATTATCCACCGAATACTGGTCCCACTGGACCCTGTATTGCATAATGTCTCTATTACGCAACTTAACGTTGCGCTCTTCCAGAATCCTGACGGGTTCCACCTGTATCACCCCTGGGTCGTGGACCTGCAATGCACACCAATCAAGGATATGAGCAATATCTAGATGGTATGGCTTAAGTACTGAAACATGAAACACATTATGTATCCGGGATAGAGCTGGTGGCAGAGCAAGCCTGTAAGCAACTGGATTCACCACCTCCAAAACATCAAAAGGGCCAACAAACCTAGGAGCCAACTTAGAGTTCTTGCCGAAAGAGATTGAACTCTTATGCGGCCGAACCCTCAAAAAGACCTTATCTCCTGCAGAGAACTGCCTAAAGCTCCGGTTCTTATCTGCTAGACTTTTCTGTCTATCTGCAGCCTGCTTCAACTTTTCCTTAATGATTTTCATTTGGTCTTCCATTTCTCTGAGCATCTCAGGGCCAATCACCACCCTGTCTTCTACTCTGTCCCAACTAATGGGTGTCCGACATTTACGTCCATAAAGGGCTTCAAAAGGTGCCATGCCCAAAGAAGCATGGTAGGAGTTGTTGTAGGCAAACTCCACCAAAGGCAAATACTCCTCCCACTTATATTGCTGCTCCATACAGTACATGCGGAGGAGATCTTCTACTACCTGGTTCACCCTCTCTGTCTGACCATCGGTCTGAGGATGATATGCAGAACTGAAATTTAATTTAGTTCCCAGGGAAGAGTTTAATGTAATCCAAAACCTAGAAGTCATTCGAGTGTCTCGATCTGAGATGATCGTCTCTGGCACTCCATGCAACCGGAAGATTTCCTGAACAAATTTTCTTGCTAAAACCATTGATCCATCTTTGAGATTCCCAGGAATGAAATGAGCTACCTTTGTCAATTTATCCACCACAACCAAGATGGTATCATGTCGGTTTTTAGACATTGGTAACCCCTGTATAAAATCCATAGTGATAACCTGCCATTTATACTCTGGTACCCTGTGAGGATATAAGAGTCCTGCCGGATGTACATGCTCAGCTTTGACTTGCTGGCATTCCAAGCATCGGGCTACATGGGACGTAATATCCCTTTTAAGTCCTGGCCAGAAGTACAGTGGCCTAAGTCCTTCCATCATTTTTGTAATACCGGGATGTCCTGAGTAGGGTGCATTGTGGAATTCTTCTAGCACCAACTCTCTCAAGTTTGCAGAACTAGGAATGTACATTCGTCCCTGGTATCTCAAAAGTCCATCTGATTCTAACATATAACCCTCATATCGACGATCAGAGGGATTTACCCCAAGGGCTTGTTTCACCTTTTCATAATGTTCATCCCCAAAGGAGGATTGCACTACTTGTTCCCTGAAATCTGACTTTATGGTAACCATGGCTGCAAGGTGTCTCCTTCTACTCAGGGCATCAGCCACTCTATTTTCCTTACCTTTAATATATTCAATCCCAAAATCATACTCACTCAGGAATTCCAGCCATCACCTTTGTCGGGCATTGAGATTAGGTTGAGTGAAGATATATCTCAATCCTACATGGTCTATTTTAAGTTCGAAAGGCTTTCCCAAGAGATAATGTCTCCACATTTGTAAAGCATGGACTATGGCTTCCAATTCTAAGTCATGTGGTGCATAATTTAATTCATGTTGTTTTAACTTCCTTGATTCATAAGCTACCACTTGCCCTTCTTGCATAAGAACTGCTCCTACCCCTTCTCCTGATGCATCAGTAATAATTGTAAAATGGCCATTCAGATCTGGCACAACTAGGATGGGTGCGGTAGTGAGTTTCTTCTTAAGCAGCTGAAAAGCTTCCTCACATTTATCGCTCCATTCAAACTTCTTTTCCTTCTTCTGCAGTGCAGTGATGGGTGCTGCAATTGTTGAGAACCCCTGAACAAACTTCCTATAATATCCTGCAAGTCCCATGAAACTTCAAACTTCAGAGACATTTTGCGGGGCTGGCCAATCCATAATTGCCTTAATCTTTTCTGGGTCCACTCTTACCCCTTCCGCTGAAATTACATGACCTAAATAATGCACTTTGGATTGGAAGAAGGTACATTTAGACATTTTTCCATACAGCTTATGTTCCCTTAGACGTTGCAACACAATCCTCAAATGCTTCTCATGTTCTTCCTCGGACTTAGAATAGATCAAAATATCGTCAAGAAAAATTAGGACAAAATTATCCAAACAATCTTGGAAGACACTATTCATCAGGTTCATGAAAGCTGCAGGAGCATTACTTAGCCCAAATGGTAGCACAGTAAACTCATAGTGCCCATACCTGGTTCTGAAGGCAGTTTTGTGAATGTCTTCTTCCTTCAGTCTCAACTGGTGGTATCCTGATCTTAAATCAATTTTTGAGAATACCTTGGCATCTTTCAGCTGATCAAACAAATCATCGATGCGGGGAAGCATATATTTATTCTTGATAGTGACCTTGTTAAGCATTCTATAATCAATGCACAACCTCAAGGTACCATCCTTCTTTTTCACTAAGATGACGGGTGCTCCCCAAGGTGACACGCTTGGCCTAATAAGACCTTGCTTCAGTAATTCTTCTAGTTGGGCCTTGAGCTCAAATAATTCTGTTGTATTCATCCTGTAAGGAGCCTTAGACTGAGGTTCTGCTCCTGGAATCAGATCAATAGAAAAATCAAACACACGCTTAGGCGGGAGCTCAGTCAATTCTGTAGGAAAAACATCCTCAAATTCTTTCAGAATGGAATGATCATTAATTGAGGATTCTTTCTCATCAAGGTCCTTGACTTTTATTGCAAAGATAGTGCATCCCTTCCGACTTGCCTTTTTCAACTGCATGGCGGAAACTTGCCTAGCTCTAATGGCTTTTTAATGCCACAAAGCTCCACTTGGTTTCCTCGGTCATCAAGGCACCTAATTGACTTCTCTTCACAGTCCACAAGAGCCTTATGTTCAGAGAGCCAATTTATCCCTAATATCACATCGTAAGACCCCAATGGTGCAACATACAAGTTCACCTGCGTCTGAAAGTTAGGGAGTTCAAGTTTGCTGAAATACATGCATTGCTCTACCTTTTTCTCTACCCGGTTTCCATACTGAACTTTCCAAGAATTTTCCATAAAACTTGGTCTAACTGATAATTTAGTCAAAACATGAGGATCTATAAAACTATCAGTAGCACCTGTATCAATTAGAACAGAAACAGGGCATCCAAATAATTTACCCGATAACTGGATGGGAGTTGCTTGATAATCTGCCTGGTGATTGTCAACCGCTGCATGAATATGATGTTGATTTCTGTTATTTTGCTTGTTATTTCTCTGAGGGCACACACTGGCGTAATGCTCGCCACCACAGGTATAACATCCTCCACGAGGTGCTTTGGGTTTGTCAGAAAAATCTCTCCTGTTATTATCATTCCTCTTATTGTAGTTGCCCCTTTTGTTGTTATTGTTCCTGTTTCCTTCATTGTGGTCCTGAGGACTACCATCCCTCTTCAAACTTCTGATTTGCCTATTATCATTCCCTTGACTGTCCTGTTTGCTTTGACCACCCTGATTGCTATTACCTTGACGTTTTCCTTGGAATTTCTTATTGCCATACTTGGCTTCCCTGCTCTTCCTATAGTTAGCAGCTTGTTGCAATTTGTGTTCCTGTTTGATTGCTAAATCAAAAACTTCATCCATGGTGGCTGGATTATGCAGATCTATTTCATTTCCAATTTGAGGTCTAAGCCCCAAAATAAATTTTCGAACTCGGAATCTCTCATCATGCTGGTATTGGGGTGCGTACTTAAGCAAGTGAGAGAATTTCTCCCAATATTGAGTCACTGTCATGCCACCCTGTACAAGTACCTGGAATTCTGTCATTTTCTTATCAAAATGAGATTGTGGTAACCACCTCTTCCTAAATAGTTGTAGGAACTTATCCCAAGTTACCTTTCCATGCATAAACTGCTTATCCGCCCTTTCATTTTCCCACCAAGTAGCGGCCTCACCGGTGAGTTGATATGAACCCCATTCAGCCTTTGTTTCATCTGATAGATTTCGTAGGGCGAAATACCTTTCCATTTCTATAACCCAAGTTTCTGCCCCATCTCCAAAGGTTCTCCCATCAAACTTCGGAGGAGCGACCTTCTTTAGGTCTTTTCCCAGCTCCTCAGCCACCCTATTTAGTTTTTCCTCTTTTCCAGGTGGTTCAGCATTTGCTTCTCCTTCAGTTTCATTTGTGTTTAATCCTTGATGGCCATCTCGCCTCCCTTGTTCTAATTCTTCAATTCTAGCCCCCTGGCTTTGCAGCAAGGCCAAAATTTGATCTAGTTTATCATTGGGACCTCCACGAGATCCACCAATTCACTGGTACACTCTATTTTCCATTTTAGGTCACCCTGATTAAGACACAACGTCATACGTAGTTAGGCATAGGTCCTAGAGTTGAACCATGCTGCTCTGATACCAAGATGTAGTGCTCGGAAAATTAAGAGTGTTTTCAATCCGTTTTAAATCAGTATTAAAGAGAAATTAAGAGCATTTTCAATTTAGTCAAATCATTATAAAAGGTTTCCAAGTAGTCAACATTGTTCATAACACTTCCATATGAGCTTAATAAAAGAGAATTTAAATTGCATTTCATAAATAATAATATCATCTATGTAATGTATCAAGATTGTACAAAACATAAGTATTTCAATGACTTTCTCATATACATATATTCAACCTTACTTGGAAGAATCAACAATTCTAATAGAAAACATCTTCTCTATGCTAAGTTATAAAACTTTAACTTCTCAAATCAATGTTACATTAGATACTTTCAAATCATATCTCTATTTCAAGTTTCCACAAAGAATGACAAATACATATACATTTACAATAGGCTTCACAAGCCAAATCTGAATATTACATAAGTACATCAATAGCAAATAAAACTTGGTACCACCAACCGCCGTGACGCCTTTGGTCTTCTTGTGGGCTGGGGCCAAGAATGTGATTCAGCGCCTTTTCCACCCAACCACGAAGTCCATGACTTCCCCGGGTCCCTTCCTAACTCGAAGGAATCCCCGGCCCTGCATAAAGGAGCCTAGCAACCCGAAACAGTAAAACAAGAGGGAACTCTCGATGCGTGCCTGATGCCTATATGCATTTCTAACATGAGAAATAAACACATTTCTTGCAACAGGAGGTGGCAGAGACTATATAAATTTCTAGGCTTTTAAAATAAACCCATCTATTTCAATGGTACAAGTGCTTGGCCAAGCAAAATAATACAAGTAAATGGTAGTTTAGAAAAGGTAATACTACTGTCTCTGTTTGACCACCTTCGGCACCCTGTCCCGGAAGTTACCATAGTGAAGTATGAAATAATACCAAAGCAGAAAGTTATGCATTTTAGTACATGTTTCAATCATTCAATTAATTCTAAAAGAATTTCCAATGTGAATTTCAAAACATCCTTTGTAAATTCAGTTGTAAGATCTCGTTTATTCTGTGGTAAACAACCCTTTTCTGATTTAGATAAAGCTCTGTTTTTAAAGAAGAACATACATGTCTTAATACTTTTCAGTGCATTATTAGAAAGAAGATTTAATCAATCTGTTTGAATGTAACAGTGTTTTCTGTTTTCAGCATGTATTTCTATTCTTTCCAAGCTCAGGCTGACTGATAGTGTAATTTCCCAATTTCAATACAGGTTTCAAAGTAATAATAGTATATTGAAACAGTGCAATTTAATTCAGAATTTCAGAGGTTTGGAAGATAATCTTGCATTCACATTTTATGTTGTATTCCTTTACTCAGGATTGTACTTCTGTAAGTAAGTATATGTTAAAGTAATCAAGATGCTTTCCAGTTTACATGGTTTCTCAAAAACCTTTCTGAGATATTTGTAAATAATTAACAGAATTCATACTATTTTCTGGAAATGGTTTACCTGTTTCAACTTGTATTTTGGCACATATATGCAAGGAAAAATATATATATATATATATATATATAAATATATATATATATATATATATATATATTCTTTCTATATATGTAATAATATACCCATTCTGTATATATATATATATATGTGTGTGTGTGTGTGTGAATATTGTGTGTAATGTAGGTGTGTAAAGATATACGACTAAAGTGTAATTTGAAAGAAAGAAATTCTGGTTTTAAAAGCTGAAGAAGTGGCCGTCACAGGCAGGATATTCGCGAGTTTCCTTCTGGCATTGGCAGAATTAGCGGAGCTGAAGCCTTGCCCCTCTCCCATGGGGGAGGGGTGGTGAGGGCCATGATAGCCTCACTCAGGCGCTGACTTTGTGGAGAAGCATAGAGCACCTTCCTGTTCCATGCTTCCCATGGGAGACAAAGAAATAATCACTCCCTCACCTATAGTTGCTGTTTTCAAAATTAGGAAGCAAAGACATTTGCCCGATATATAAGCGCATTTGATTTATCTGCAGGGGTGTTTGCTGGTTATTTTAAGGAAGTAATGAGGAAGTTTTATGGAGACCATATGCTATATATATATATATATATACAACAACAACATACCATATATTTCATAATATATGCCTGCCTGCTCACCACCTTATGTAGCCATGCCATGTTGTGTATATGTATGTGGGAATTTACATAAAACATATAAAGCATATATATGTTTATAAATATATTTGCAATTACACTTGAGATCAGCTTAATAAATTGTAGAATTTGCGACAAAATGAAAACCCTAATTCTGAAGAAAAGAATGTGTATTCTTTATTGCAACACAGAGAAATAAGCTATTACCCAGATTTCAAAAATGAAATTGGAAAGATTTCTCAGTTGTTTGTACTCTAATGAGAATAAGTGTTTTAATTCCTATTCCATTTCCTTCAACATGGTTTGAATTAAATTAAGCTTGGGCAGAAACAGAAAGAACACGGCAATTTTTACTTCGATTAGCAGATGCCTCGACAAATACCCTCTTCCTCATTCCAGAACTCTCTGATATGTCTCATTCGAAGTCCTCTTTTCTCTCTTAAAGCTCTCTACCTCTTTTCGAGGATCATGCATAAAATTTCCAGGTGACAGATAAAATTCTCATGCAATTTCTAAGGATTGCCACATGCCATCTGCTTTGTTGATTTTAAGACAGAATTTCCAGAGCCCAATGTTCTCTCGGGCTGTTCATTCCTCATTATTTTTGGAAAAATTATATACAAAACAGAATTATATCCCCTTTTATGCAAACCTAAAATTTCATTTATGCAAAACCTGTCTTCATTCTTTTATTTATTTTGTTTTGTATTTTAATTATATTTCTTTTAAACCGATTTTCCTTTTGTTTGTAAATATAAAATGAGGAATAATTAAGCAGAATAAACCATGTATTTTCACAATTTCTATAAGGTTAATTAAACCGTAATTTAAATTTGCTATGCAATCATTTTTCACGCAATCACATTGAGAAACAAACATGACCTAATGCAACTACATGCTTTAAGTGGTGTGTGCATAATCGAGAGCTTCTCCTCTTTTACCCTGTCGGGAAGCTAACCTTCTTTCCCTCAATCACACTCTTGGCCTTCGATCACCTGCCACTCAAATGCACTCAGGCGTGCAAAAACAAAAGTGTATTAGTAACCATTGTAGAAATGTAAATTTAAAAATTAAATCATCATTCCTATTTTATATAAATGCACTCATAATTCTTGAAAGAAAACAATTATTTTTCTACATTCCCATACATCAAAGCATAGTATCATAATTCGTATATTAAATCCCATAAAATCATGGTCAAACATTATCAAAATAAGTCATGGTCAAAATAGCGTCAAAGTAAGTCATGGTCAAAATAGCATCAAAGTATGAGACATGACAGATAGAAACATCTATCAGCTTAAGGGTGTTGATGGTCATTGCTTTATGTCTTAGATTAATGAAAGTTGGTTATCGCACTAGAGGATGTCACATGAATTTTGATAATTTGGTGAGAATCATTTTAGTTCATGTAGTGAGAGACCTTCCAAGAATCACAAAGCCTATCAATGTTGTTTGCAAGTATTGTTAGTTTGGAAAGCAAGTAAGGAGTAGTTTCAAAGGAATGGAACAATCTTCTATCAGACTACTGGAATTAATACATAAAGATATTTGTGGTCCTACAAGGTTGATAAGTCTTCAAGGTGACTGTTATTTTATGCTTTTGATTGATGATTACTCTAAAATGACATGGGTTACTTTTCTTAGAGAAAATTTTGATGCACTAGATAGATTCAAAGCATTTAAAGCTATGGTTGAGAATAAGATGGATCTAAAAATTAAGTGTTTGAGGTCTAAAATAGGTGGAGAATTCACCTCCAATGAGTTTAACACGTTTTGTGAAGTTCATGGAATAAAGAGGCACTTGTCTACCCCTAGAAATCCTCAGCAAAATGGAGTGGGTTAAAGACAAAACTAGACTGTTCAAGAAGCTACTAGAACTATGTTAAAAGAAACCGTGCAGGAATACTAGAGGAATTTTCATGCCTATTTACATGCATGAGTTCAAACTAAAACTAACAATACGAAAAGAAGAAGAAGAAGAAGAAGAAGAAAGAAGAAGAACTAAGTGGGTATTAGGGAAACAAAGTTGAATGAGAATTAGAAGTGGAAAATAGACAAGACTTGTGTAGGTTACTCTCACAAGTGGAAGGAATGAACTTTGAGAAACATTTTATAATAGCTGGGATGGAAGCTATCAAAATGTTTTGGTGCGACATCTTGTTGATGATTATGGCAGCATCGGTCATAACTTCTAGATCAAATCGCACAAAGTAAACAATTAAATCGTAGCCTATTGGCTATTTAATTTTTAAGTTTGATATTCTTGATTGGCCACGTCTTTTATTAAATTTTGATTAAACATTAATTAATATTGATTTGTGGAGGAGATACAAATTTAATAAAAGAGGCGCGATCTTGAGAAGGCCGACTTCTTGTAAATTAAAAGTCACGTTTCTTAATAAGGCTGACATGCTATTTTGAAGAGGCACGACTCTCCCATTGATTGGTATATATACATCCTCATTTGTACTCCATTAATCATCCATTTTTAGCATTCATTCCATTCATATCCAGGTTCGAGTTATTCATGTGCGAGTTCATCTCAAGAGCAGATTGAGATCTGAGTAGAAGGATGAGATTATAGTTAAGCAGTTTGCATCATACAGTTTTAGTACTTGCATCAGTTTGTGGTGCTTTGTGTTGGCCTTCTTATCGGCCTATTATATAAGTGACATTCTTTGTTGAGATTCAATATATAAGTGATATATTGTTGTTGGGTTTTTCTCCCTCAAGAGGATGGTTTTCCCAGGGTATCTTTTGTGTTATTGTGTCTAATTTGAATTAATTTTTTGTGCATTTAATCTGATCACTAAACTTAACATGGTATCAGAGCGGGTTTGAGGAGATCGTGATCAGATTTTTTTATACAACAAATACTATATTCTCTTCTTTATATTTCTTTGTCTATCTCTACCTTTGTCAAGATGGTGAACAGTTTGAAGATTGAGGATAGACTCGAGGGAGTGTCAAACTGCACATCATGGAGATTTAGGATAATGCTTACCTTGCATGAAAATGACTTGGGTGAGTTTGTGGAGTCCAGTGTTCCTGAACCTGAGGAGGAAGAAGAGAAGTTGTAGTGGGTGAAGAAAGATATCAAGGCAATGAAAATATTGGTTGATTCTGTTAAGGATCATATCGTTCCTATTGTCTCTAAGTTGAAGATGGAAAGAGACATGTTTAAACATTGGAAGAAATTTATGAAATCAACAATACCATTTGGGCACTTGCACTGAAGCAACAACTACACCATGTGAAGATGGCGCAAGGAGAATTAGTGATTGCTTACTTCATGAGGATTTCAGATTTGAGAGATTAGCTCTCAACAATTGGCCATATGGTTGATGAAAAAGACTTGAATATTCTTGCTCTCAATGGTATTCCTTTGTCTTGGGAATCCTTCATTCAGGGAATCAGTGCAAAATCAAAATTTCCTAAGTTTGATCGTCTAAGGGCAGACTGCATTCAAGAAGAATCAAGGTTGGTGGCTTGAGGCGTTGGTCAAAGTTCAAAGGATGAAGATATTCATGTTCTCGCCTCCCATGCTTTGAAGAAGAAAGGAAAAGATGGAAATAAAGGGTTCTTCAAGAGGAATCAAGATAAGGGAAATGATGATACACCCACCTCCAAGAAGTAGAGAGACATGTCCAAGATTCAATGCTTTAGGTGCGATAAATTTGGCCACTTTGCTAAGCATTGTCCTACTAGACCTAAGCAACAAGCCACTGTTGCAGATGTTGATGATGTTTCTCCATAAAAGGATTCATGTGAATAATTTTTCTATTTAGAATTGTCAAGCAATGTTCCTACAGATACCAACACTTGGCTGATCGACAGTGGTGCTTCTCGGCACATTACCGGATTTAAGGAGCACTTATCAAGTTTGGTGGAGAAAGATTCTTCGAAACAAGTTATTATCGGAGATGATGTTGGCTACTCCGTGAAAGGGATTGGGACCTCTGTTCTTCATTTGGATTCCAGCATTACTCTTCAGTTGAGAGATGTTCTTTATGTTCCAGGAATCAAGCGCAATCTTATTTCTATTTCAGCTCTAGAAGATAAAGGATATCAAGTTGCCTTATCCAAAGGCAAAGTGCTTGTGTGGATGAAGAATTCCAATTTCAAGGATGCTCAAGTAATTGGTGTTAGACATGAAATCCTATATAGGCTATGTGTGCATCCTCTACAAGCATTAGTTCATGATTTTTCAAGCCTATGTGATATGTGGCATCGAATATTGGCTCACCTCCACTTCGGAGCCTTACCTATCATGGAGAAGATGGTCATGGGACTTCCTAAGTTCAATCAGGAGCATGAAGGAACTTGCAAAGGATGTGCTATGGGTAAGAATTCAAAAGCTCCTTTCCATAGTAGAGAAAGTAGATCTAAGTGTATTTTAGACCTTATTCATTCTGATTTATGTGGACCTATGTCTATTCCTTCTTCAAGTGGTTTCTTGTATTATGTTCTTTTTATTGATGATCACTCTAGAAAGACTTGGATTTATTTTTTGAAAACTAAAGAGTCTGAGGAAGTGTTAGAAAGGTTCAAGGAGTTCAAAGCTCTTGTAGAGAATCTTTCCGGTAAAAGAATCAAGATCCTCAGATCTGATAATGGAGGAGAATACACCTCTAGTAGCTTTCAAGATTTTTGTGTTGATGCAGGGATTAAGAGGGAGTTTTGTGTCCCCTATAATCCCTCAGCCAGAATGTGAGAGAGAGAAAAACGGGACAATGTTAAGCTATGAAGAAGCCATGATTCATGATCAGAATCTACAAACACTTCTTATGAAGCTGACTTTCACAAATTTGTGAGTATGTTCAATGAAGTCCTCACAAGTCTTGGGAGATATGACTTTAGAAGAAACCTTTACAGGGGAAGAAGCACGAAAGGGTTAGTCATTTGAGGATCTTTGGATGTCTTGTCTATGTTCATGTTCCAAAAGAAAAGAGAACTAAGTTGGAACCTTCTGGCAAGAAGGGAATATTTGTGGGCTACAGTGAGACATCAAAAGCCTATAAGATATATGTTCCAGGTCAGAAATTGATTGAAATCAGTAGAGATGTCACATTCGAGGAAGATGTTGCATTTAGAAGATCCAAGGGAACTCATGTGGAGATTGACTATGATGAGTCTCCTCAAGATATGGAAGTTGACCATACTCCTAAAATTCAGAGGGAGACTTCAGAATCAAAGGAAGATGTTGATCCAGTTGAGCCCTTGGAACCTACTGATGGGCCTACCGATATTGTGATTAGAAGAAAGAGACCTCTTTGGGCTAGGAAAACTATGCGAGAGGTTGAGAGGTTCATAGCTCCTAGAGGTACATTCAGAGAAAGTAAAAGGTCACATAAGTTCTCCAATTATGTTGCCTTGATGAGTCATATTATTGAATATGAGCCTTCTAGTGTGGAGGAAGCTTCCAGTCAACAAGTTTGGAGAGATGCTATGTTAGAGGAGTACCAATCAATTCTCAAGAATGATGTTTGGGACATTGTTCCTAGACCCAAACGAAAATATGTGGTATCTTCGAAATGGATCTTCAAGATCAAGCATGCAGCTGATGGGAGCATTGAGAAGTACAAGGAAAGATTCATGGCTCGTGGGTTTTCATAGAAAGAGGGAGTTGATTATGAAGAAACATTTTCTCATGTTGCTCACTACACTTTTGTCAGGACCATCATTTCCATTATTGCATCTAGAGGATGGAAGATTCATCAAATGGATGTGAAGACAACTTTTCTAAATGGTGTGATCGAGGAAGAAGTTTACATCGAGCAACCTGATGGGTTCAAGGTACATGGGGAGGAGTCTCATGTTTGCAAGTTGAAGAAGGCCTTGTATGGTCCTTGTGCATGGTACGAAAGAATTGATCGTTACCTGTCAAGCTTGGGATTCTTGAAGAATGATGTTGAATTTAATCTATACTTTAAGGTAATTGATGATGAAGCATTGATTTTGGTTTTATATGTTGATGATTTGATACTTACTGGAGAAGAGCACTTGATCATCAAATGTAAGAAAGAGTTGGCCTCTGAGTTTGGGATGAAAGACCTTGGACTTATGCACTACTTCCTTGGCTTAGAAGTTTGGCAGAAACCAGATGAGATGATTCTAAGTCAAGGGAAGTACACCATTGATGTACTTAAGAGGTTTGGTATGATGGATTGCAAATCCATGTCTACACCTATGGAGACCAACCTACATAAATTGAAGGAGGTTACAGCTAGTTCAGACTTGGTGGATCCTACAATGTATAGACAGCTAATTTGGTTCTTGATGTATCTACTTAACACTAGACTAGATATTTGTTATGTTGTGAGTGCACTTAGTCAATTCATGTGTGAACTGAGACAGATACATCTTATTGCAGCTAAACATATCCTGAGATACTTGCGTGGCATAGTTGGATATGGGTTGAGATATTCTTTAGATACTGACTTGGAGTTACATGGTTATATTGATTCTAATTGGGAAGGATGTATCATAGATTAGAAGAGCACCTCTAGATGTTGCTTCAGTTTGGGATCAGCTATGATATCTTGGTGCAGCAAGAAGCAGTCATCTATAGCATTGAGTATAGCAGAGGCAGAATATATTGCATCTTGTATGGCAGCTTAGGAAGTAGTGTGGCTTCGTAAGCTCCTTGCAGGATTGTTTGGACAAT
>VDFB02329997.1:0-141554 GCA_007258455.2 Sequoia sempervirens | reverse complement strand
TAATTCATGTAAGCAATTGTAAACAGTATCATGTAGAAACATGTGGACCTCCAAACATAGGGTTATAGGATCCCCTTAATGTGCAATTGTAAAACAGTTTTCATCCAGAAAGTCAACAAGGGTACTCGAATCACTATACCGCCAAAATTGTATTATAATCAGTTTATATTTGTCCCAAACACAAATAGATATTCACAGTCTTACATGTCATAGAATATTCCAAGCACATGGACGATACCACAAACATACAAGCCATATTGCTTGTTAATGCCTCATAGCATTAAAACATGCAGCCAAAATATAAAATTAGTATAACCCACACTCCCCTATAATATCACCACTTGCATTACTTCATTGCCAATATTTTCATACATCAAATGGCACCAATTTCATACTCCCCTAATATATCACCACTTGCATTACATAACTGCTAATATTTTCAAACAAAAAGCCAAGACTGTCCCATCACCAATTCCATTATATTATACAGAAGAGGTTGTTGCACTTTATACATTAGATATATCATGTAAATAATGTTGCCACTACTATGTACATGACTATATGAAGATTCAAGTGATATTGTTAGTGGTTGTTAATGCATAATGTTGTATACATGCAATAGTTATGCGAAGTGTGTTGTACATTTCAGCCCAATCAAACAATCACCATAAACAAAGTTTGAGTATAATTAAGCAGACTTCCATTAACAAGCAATCCACTACACTGCCAACATGGACATCATATTGCTAATTAGGCCCATAAACATATCCATTTAATAAACCAATAAATAAATCCATTTGATATCAAATCTTAAATATAGGCATGTGCATAATGGTGGCAACAACATTTACATATTATAGGACAAAAATTTGTAGTGACATTGGAGGTTATAGCATTGAGGAGACTTCTTTTTCAGAAGAGAATTTAAGTATTAAACTATGTATCATTATACTTTAAAAATTATCAGTGTATGCAACATGGTTTTTAATACTAAAAATACTTTGGTGAAAAGAAGCCTCCCCAATGCATGGCCGAACAAGTTTCGGTGCGAAACCAAATGAACAGTCGAGAATGTTTGCAAACAAAAGGAATGAGAATGAGCGGGATATGCGAGAATTTGGAGCATTGAATGAACCTTGATCTCCGATTTACTTTCCCGAAAGACCAAGTAAATGCGAAGTGACATGTAAGGCAAGTTGGTCAGTGGAAGAAACGAAGGAGGCAACGAGCGTTTAATGCACTGAATTGTTGGTAGAGGGTGGTGAGGCTGTCATCTACACACGGTCATCCAATCCATTGTACGTAGATGTGTTTTCCGATTAAGGAGCCAAGTGAGATCCACTTTCAGGCAGAGGGAAAAATTAGCCAGTTTTGGACACGTCGACGTAAAATGTGCTTGACAGGTGCTGGGGTGATCAATTTTAAAAAAAACTAATATGGGCCAAAGCACAAATGGTAGGGTGACATGGCGGGAAAATTTTTCTGCTTAATATCAGGGTATTTCAATCCCCAACAACAAAATTAAACAACAATTGAACTATATATTGCAGGGCCCAGAATACACAACAAAAAAGTAGCCTTAGTCATATAGTTGTAGTGATGGTCCCTCCCAACATCAATCAAGCATGCCAAGATAAACATTTGGAGATGTGTCCTCGTTTCCTGCTTGTGCTTTCTGAGTTGTCCTTACATGATTTGCATTTGCATTTGTAAATTGAGTGTTAATTAGATGCAACGGTGTTGAATAACTATTTGCAACGGAGAGTGGAGTGCAACCTACATTTGGGCTGACACTTGAATTGACATTCAACTCCCCAAACAGAGGGATGTATATGTTCAATATATCCCGAAACAAGGCATGGTTGTGTGCAAACAGGTTTGTAGGACTACTTATATGTCTTTCTTGCTACACTGACCTATGGGCCCAGTTGACTTCTCTTTCCTTCCTATCTTGTTTCTTTTGAACCCTCTGTTGCTCCATCTTGTCCTACCTTTCCTTCTTATCTTGTTTCTTTTGAACTCGGTCTTGGTCCCTTTTTTGCTCTCTTTCCTTCCTATCTTGTATCCTTTGAACTATCTCTCGCTCCTTCTACTCTCTCTCCTTCCTATCTTGTTGCTTTCTAGCTCCGTCTTCCTCCTTCTGCTTTATTTCCTTGCTCAAATCTGCATAGTAATGTACCAACTATGGTATGGAAAAAGTGTCAGGTGGAGAAGGCAATGAATAAGTTTCTTGCTCTTCTTCGCATTGCAAGACAATACCCAATTTTTTGGCTCCATCGACCAACCAAGATGGCTGGGTAGGGGCCGAGGGAAGGTTTAAACCGTCATAACCCTCATCAATAGCTCCCTCAACCAACCAAGAGGGTTGGGCAGGGGGTGATGGAAGACTTAGACTATCATTACCCTCCTTCATAGATCCATCTTCCAACCAAAACAGTGGGGTAGGGTTGAGGGTAGAGTCAGGCCGTTGTTATGTTCCTCATGGTGGCTGTCCACCATGTCATTTGTTTGATGATTAACTGTTTCATTCATTGTCAATTCCCAATGTCATGATGCTATTGTCCACCTGCCTGATGGAGCAATAACTACGACAATTGTCTCAACTTCTACATTTTTTTCTTTAGGGTGGAATGAAACCCCTTGTTGACTTGTAGGCCACCTTGTTGTGGCTCTCTTCTTCATTGGCTTGGACCTCATATCAACTTTATATTGAACCTACACACATTATGGAGACATGTTTGAAACAATGATAAGAAACACCATTGGACACCCTTAAAGACAGAGTGATGCATATTTTTTTTTTAATTCCTTTATTGTGTTAGCTAATAGTTTATAATGGTAAATTCGGTAAGTGTTGAAGTTTTATTTGATCATACTATTTTGTTTTAATTGGACATGTTTAAAACTTATTTGATTGAAATGAAAGCAGTTTGTGTAATGCCATAAAGCAGAATGGAACTAACAATGTAGATAACTGAAATTCATTGTCATTCATCAAGAGACATCAAGCATGAAACAACGTGATAATGAGTTACAAGTTTCTGATATATGAAAATGTTGAAATTGAACATTCATACACAATCATAAACAGTATTAGTCGAAACCCCAGATAGTGAGTTTGAAAGAATCAGTTGCAACAATGACATTGCCATGCAAAAAAGTTCCCTGGCCTTGTGCAACAATCACATAGGGTTTAACAATGACAATCTAAGGAACTTGAAAGCATTGACATCCATAAATAGTGTTAAGTTGAAACCCTGAATATTGAGTCAACATGTAGTGGGTGAGAAACATTTACAATGCAAATAACTTATTTATATACCTAGGCATATAGAACATAACAAAAATACCAGGAATTGAATTGAAATTACTTGACAATCATAAATATATAAAGTTGAAATACCTGATATAATTGTCACTTTCATATGCTCGAAAAACAGTTAGGGTGTGTAGAATTGATCTATATTGGTAGCCATTTTGAAAAGTCCAGCAAACAAACTTAAATGACTTAACATACAAAAACTCTGTAAGGTGAAACCCCAGATATTGAGTTACAGGTTTGAGGGTCACAAAACATTTACAATGAATATAACACATCTATATTGGGATACAATAAGAACGTAAGAAGAACCTAGAAAATGAAAAGAACTTGGACATTCAGAAATAGTGTAAGTTGAAACCCCAGATGTTGAGCAACAGGTTTTTCTTAGAAACGTTACCATGGTTATAAACTATATTGCTGTATGGACATGAATAGTTAATATGAAAAAGAAGAAGTTTGAGATTGGCATTCATAGGCATAAACATTGTGTTTTTGTAAAGTACCTGAATGTTGATAGTGTGTTGTTGGTGCTGCTTCTTCTTCTCCTCTTTGTTCGTCTACCTCCAGGAAAACGTTGCAGTGAATATGAAAGTGAGACGTGCTTAATGGAAATGCCATTTTGAATTTCAGAATCTCTTTATATGTTCAATGCTCTTTGGTATGGAGTCTTTAATTTCGGTCCTCCTTTTTCAAATTTGAAAATTTGTTTGGGTGCCTTCAATTGCATAGTTTGTATGTATTTATGGCGTGTAGTTTTTGTTTGCTGCTCAGGTGAATGTGGGGGCCTTACTACCTTTGTTTTGGTGGTTGCAGGTGGCAAAAGAGGAGTTTGAACTAGTTGCCGTGCGAATGGATTTGACAAATGGGACAATTATGAATGATTTCTTTTCATTTTAGTGCTATATTGATGGCACAGTGGGATAGGGGGTGGGTTGGATTGGATTTGGCCGATGGGACATTCTTAGCTCGTAGTTGTTCTTCTCGTGCCACTTGTATTAAAATACTGGGTGTGAGCTAATGCAAGTGGTGATATTAAAGAGGAGTGTGGGTTATACTAATTTTTTATTATGGTTGCAAGTTGTAAAGCTACGAGAGTTAGAATGAATATGGCTTGTATGTTTGTGGTGTCAGATATGCTTTGAATATTCTCTGACATGTAAGATTGCGATAAATAATTTGTGTTAAGGACAAATATAAACCGATTATAATATAATTTTATGATAGTGAATTGAGTACCTTTGTTGACTGTGTGGGTGAAAAGTGATTTACATTTGCATATTAAGGCGGTTGACTGTGGGTCCCACGTGGGACTACTTCAGTCTCCACTATAGACTCCCGCCCTACTTTGGGCCCCTCTCCCTACATGCGCTTACAAGTTTGTGTTAGTTTGATTGGTTGTTTTTTTGTTTTAATATTACATGCGCTTACAAGTTGCAATTAAACTTGTGAATATAAAGATTGCCTTGAAAGTAAATAGTTCAGAATCTGAAAAAATATCACGTCACATAATTCGATGAGTTTTGAAAACACACCTTCATCAATAGAATAATTAAATTTTAACGTCAAGAGAGACCGAATAGCGTATAGAACAGTTGCAGTACTTAAAGAGATCTCTAATGATGCGACGTCTTCACCCCGCAGAAACAACAAAAAAAAATTACTTAAAAACTTTTGTTTACATATAATTGACTGTCAGCACATTTCTCGCCCCATCCTTAAATTTCTTAGTTGTCATCAAATCTCTTGCCTGCATGCCAGATCTTGTGTGATTATTTTTGTTTAATTCCATATTTTATTATGTTGGCGGAATTTTAATATCAATTGGGAACAGACCGGCGATAGAATGTGCCTGAGAATCTTTTCCAGATTCCCGCCGCTTCTATCTCTCCCTGAATAGTCGTATGGCTTTGTGGCTGAGCACATTCTCTTTGTTGGCTTTATTCTTTGCATTAACTTAAAAAACCTAATATTCTGGTAATATATTATGACATTAGCTTGGTTTATGCTGGTAAACGAAATTTTCATGTTCTAACGTTTGAATTCGAATATAACTCAAAAGGCATCTTAGTAGGTGTTACTCGGTTGCTTTTTTTAACTTGAAAGATGAGTGAAGGTGGTATTTGATTTTCTGTACTGTGTATCTTGGCAAGAGATCAATCGTGTATTGGTAAGACAGCACAGCTATTCAATGGAGGAAGTCTGGAGAGTGGTTATTGTGATGCTGCTTTTGTTAACTTGTTTAGCAGTTGGGACTTCATATCCCCATAATAATCAGCCTCTTTCCAAAATTGAAATTCATAAGACTTCCTTTGCCCTACATAGCTCTGCTAGCATTGCGGTCATTCCCACTCTTCTTGGCATCAAGGTATGTTATAAGTATACTTTACATGCATTTAAATGTCTTTGAATGCTTTTAGTTCCTACATCAAAGTTACTGTATATAAGTTCTGTGAAGAGTTTGATTCTTTTTGCATTATATGTGGTTTTAATTTTCTAGTCCTAGAAGTGTTATAATGACCTGTCTGAATAATTAACCCTAAGCGCTTATTAGTATTGCATTGATAAGATAATTTACAATCCCCAGTGTTAAAGGAAGCTAAGCACGTCAAATTCCTCACAAACATTTGTTTCCCCGAAAGTGAGTGAGACAGCTGACTGGAAATATTGATAACTTTCATGGTGTTTATCCAGAAGAGCTTGGGCAGAAGCTAAGCCTGTCATGCCGGGTTGTCCCTTAAATTAGTTTGTACGCACGGAAATAATATACAGGATAGTCCCTTTAGAGCCTACCATCAGATCTTGCTGCTGAATTGGATGCAACCCAGACTATCCATTTGGTACACCAGTCATATTTCTTGACATAGATGCAACAGAGCATTTAGGTAGCCAAACCCCTTTCCAATACAAACCACTTACCTCCTTGTCTGAGTTGTAGGAATAATACCTTCTCTCTCACCTGAAGGACTGTTCTTAATAAGAAAATAGCTTGACCACATCCAAAGGTCTTTTGATTATATTTTAATGTCGACAACTAGCATCAGCTGTAAAACTTTTGACTTCCAGCATGCTGGTTCTCATTCTTATAGCATTTTGTTCTAAGCATCAGTCTATCCGAAGGCATCCATCATATTTAAAAATTAAAATGTTTTGATTCTACAAAATTGGAAGATACTCCAAATCCTATTTAGCACAGATTGTGTAATTTATTATATGTATGAAATCCTATTAGTGAATAACAGGTATGCAAGGAGCAGGGTTTAATGCTGTTTATTTTTCTCGTGGACTTTTTGCTGTACTTGATAGTGGACCTTTAACCAACGTTTCCCAAGGACTCAAAATTAAAAACTAGGCAAGGGAAATTGTGAATAGCAACGGATACCTGAATAGCAGCAGGGAAGAAAGAAGATTAAGCAGGGACGAAAGAAACGAAAGTATCAAAGAAAGAAGGCAAGGTGAAGAAGGACATAAGTGAAGCAGTGCCGGACTAAGGCAGGAAGTTATGGATGCTTTTCTCAAACTGAACAGTCTAGGGCATTCAATGGAGAGGAGAAGCGTTTTAAATCAGGCCCTTCTCCATGGCAGATCTAACTATTGACAGAAAGATTTCAAATTTGCTTGGAAAATCAAATATTGAACAAGAAATATGTTGTACCCATACATTTTTTCTTGTATTGAGTCATTTTTCAAGTCAAAAGAAAGTCATTCTTGTCTTGTAAGTCATTGATTGAATCCTCGTTGCCCATGATCCTAAATGTCATGTTTGTAAGCTCTAATCAGTGTCTTAACATAGCTGACCAAGAGAGCTTTCCAATGCGTTGGATGACCAGAAGATCAGAGCTTGGATGTGAGACAAAATGTAAAAAATGTTTAAGGCAGGAAAAGGACACTAAATGCAGAAGTGTGCACCAAAAGGAAGGCAATACCAAAAATAAAATTGTAAAGATAAAAAATGGTGTCCTGGGCATGCAGCGTGCGTTTATACATTGACTTAACAAAAAATTTCGAAAACACCAAGAGTAGTCATGCAGATCTGTGAAGCGTACCATGATGAAAGACTGTAATGCTTTGGTCAAAATTAATTTCATAAGTATGAAGTGTGTGCCAGTGTGAAGTTTGTGGCAGATTGTGAAGGAATTAAAGTGCCATCATTCACTGTTTATTGCAGGTTTGACAGCAAAACACCGTCATTTGGCTGCCATTCTGAAGAAATTCAGCAGGTCAATCTATTATTTGTTTAAGGATAACCAAGTGTTGATTTTCAGCAGGTGTCATTGAGTTTTAGGACATGCCGTTGGAGCAGAGTATATGATATTCAATTGTTACTAAAACATCCACGAAAAGGTTTCCTCCAGCATTACAACAGGTTTTCAGCATTTTTTCAAGCATCCAAGAGATGCAGTAGCAACACCCAGCAGTTGTTTACAAATTAAGTTATCGTTCTAATTCGGGTTTGGGAGTTAGGTTTGCAGATTTGTTAAAAAACAATTTGGGGTTGGGTCAATCCATAAAAAAATAAATATAAAAATTATAAATATATACATATTTGCAATCTAAGAGTAAGAATTAACTATTAAGTTAAAATAACACATAACATGCATACAACAAACAAAACCACAATAAAAATTAAAATTTTACTTCAATATTGTTAGCATTTTAATTCGCACCTTTCAGTGCGATAGAAAATTGGATAGATGTGCAGTATAACCACTCTTCAAATTAGAAGGGGACGTTCCTTGTCAAACAAAAATTAACCTACTATGAACAATATATAAGAAAATTTGGGCATAAATTATAGAAGCTAAATAAATAAATTTACACATGTATAATACTATTCTTCTATCACTTCTATATTCAATAGTAAGAATTATATATATATATATATATATATATGAAGAATTGTCTTAACTCCTATAACAACTCCACCAAACTCTCACAGTAAATCTAGGTGGGGGGTTCATCCATCTTTATTCTCTCCCTCCTATTTTCACACCTCAATCTCTACGTGAGTTGTGTTAACATGTAATGTCCCCTTCTCATCAGTGATCAGTTTAGTCGCTCTTCAGCCTATTCTGGAGGCCCGTAGGTTCGTTGAGGTAAAATTAGGGTTTCCATGTTTGGAGGTTCTATGGCTTTTTCCTAGGTGTTTACTATTTATAGTAAATACTATTTTTAGCAGTGGTCCTTTTGGCAGTGCTTCAGTGTATTCTTTTCTTGTTGGAGCAATTGATATTTTTGGTTGCAGACTTCCATATGCAGTATTTGTGGCATGTTTTTAATTACAAGGCATTAATGTTATAATTTGCAGTTGACCCCTTGGCCTAGGAAAATAACTTTAAGTTGTTCTTAAAAGGTGGTCTTGAAGGGGGACGCCTTCATGGAGGATGAATTAAATATTATTAAGTCTTTTAATGCCTTGGGAAAAGTGGACGCCTTTTCTTGGAGATATTATTTTAAAATAAAGTTTTAATGTGCCTTGATAAAGTGGACGCCATATTGAGAAGTTTGAAGATTTTTGGAAATTTGAAAAGTCATTGGTGACTTTTGGCGTACCTTCTTGGGAAATTGAAGAGTCTTCTAATCTTCTATAAAATGAATGCTTTGTTCCAGCTTTTCTCATCCATAAATTTTGTTACTGTTATGCTGTCGGAATGACATTTGATTTATTGCTTCGAGGAAAGCTTACCTCCAAGCCTTTTGTCCAATTTCGTGTTTGAAAGATAACACCTAGTTGGCTAATTTGCTGCTTCTCATCCAGACTAGCAGATTGAGCACGAATGTTGAAGAATTTTGGAGTATTTTGTCAATTTTGAGTTGCTGGTGCACCTACAGCTGAAAGTGAATTTTGCTAGCAGCTTTTAGACTAAATTTTATTTGGTTATGGGTATTATCTCTATCACTTTCTAGTGAAAGGGCGACCATTTGGAGAGAAGATCAGAATTTATTTTGAAGAGATGGATTTTATTTTGCAAAGTCGACCTTGCAAGGAGGCCGTACCATTTTGGGCATTGGGAAAAGTGCAAAAGAAATAAATACTCATCCTTAGGAGCTGTTTCTTCATCAAGGCATGGGCGCCATCTTCCAGGAGACTATTGCATTTGATTTCACTTCGTTTGGAGGTATATTGAATGACTTATGAACATTTCTTTGAATTCCATAGTTGCTGATCAGAATTCCAGAACTCAGTTTTTATATCAGATTTCATTTGATTTCAGTTTTGGCCATATTTCATTATTGGAGAGTTAAGAAACATTGAAAGAATTCATTCTCCTCTTCTTAGCATTGTTCTCTATTATTGTAATTTGTAATTTGCAGATTTCATGATTGTAAGGTTGAGATATAGTAGTACTAATCCAACCATTTTAGTTTCTGCAATTACTTGTTAAATTTCATATTAATTACCCCTGGATGGTTTACCGCCAGTGTGGAGAATGAACATTGTAGCTCTCTTTGTACCCACTTTCAAGTGGTGAATCCCCACTTTTGAGTGGATGCCCGCCGCAGCGGAAGAATTAGTTAGTATGAATTCCTATGGCTGGTTATCTGCCTAATCGTTTCAATTTCAATTAATAACTCCGTTATATGTTAGCACCTCGCTCTCACTGGGATCTTGAGTGCACATTCTTGATGTTGAGTTTGTTTCAGTTCAGTTGCATTCCATTCTGTATCAAGTTGAAGCATAGGGATCCATTGACCATATGCCCGCCCCTCTTCCTTAAGTGGTTTTAGGGCGCATTCTTGGTTAGAGTTGCTTTGATAGTATTTGGAGTTTCGAGCTAACGCTAATCAAGTTGGCTAGTCTTGGTTTATGTTGTGAATTTCATTGAAAAAATTGGTTAGCATATTTCATAACAACGCACTTACATTTTTATGCTCACACACTCTAATATAATATTAATTTGTTCTAAATATGATCCCAACCAATTCTTCTCACACATAGAATAATTATGTGAGTTGTTACTCTAACTCACTTTTGTTTTAACATAACACAAATTATTATTCTAACCCATGTGAACGGTAACATAATTTCCTAACACCTCCCCTTAGTGTGAACATGGGGAGAAAGTACATCACTTGAACTGAAAATAGAATCATATGCCCATGCATACTTTTAGGTCTGCATACTGCTATTTGGATCTTGTGCACATGATCATCTACATACGAGAACTTATCCCGCTTTCACTTCTAGTGAACTTATCACTGACCGATCACGCTTCCAAGAAGTTTAGCGGTCAGAGGATCTCTATAGCCAGCTACCCTCCTATACAATTGTTTACAATATCAATGATATCAACATTCTCCTCTTTTCAAACTTAATAGGGGAATGTTTACAATATTTTATTTTGCACACAACAATGAAATGGAATACCACTAATACAAAAGGCAACCTCATCGTTAGTGGCTAACAAGAGGTGCTATTTAGCCTCCTTCCTCCAATGCGTCCAACCTCCATTTTGAATTTATCTAAAATAGATACTCTTCATCTCTAGGGTTAGATAGTTCTTCATCTTTTGCATATTCTTTCAAATTTTTTTTTTTTAGCCAAATAAGCATTTTGATCTAGTTTATCTTCTAATAGATCTTGTGCCCTCTTCTTCCAATTCAAAATTACATGTCCTACTTCTTTACAATATTAACATTTGACTTTTGCTTTTGGAGGAACATGATTTGGTTTGTACTTGCTCTTTTTTTTTGTACATATAATACTTCTTTTGGGTCTAAGCATTCATCTTGATCAAGTAGAGTAGAGATTACTCCTTCAAGATTAATTTTAACCTTTCTTAATGTAAACACCATATTGGACATACTATTCAAAAGTATTGCTTTTTGCATCATCATCTTGTACTTTTTCATTAATGCCAACTAATTGATTTAGTAGGGTGTGAAATTTATTTATGTGATCTGCCATTTTTGTACCTTTATCCATCTTCAATCCATACAATCTCTACTTCAATGTTGTCTTAGCACTTTCTACTTCAGATCCAAAAATCTTGTTTAGTGACTCCCAAATCTCTTTTGCAGATTTTGTGAAATCTACATGGTGTAGGTATGCTTTTGACAAGCTGAGACCAATAGTCCCCAATGCTTTTTGATTTTTGATATTCCACTTAGCAAGTTGAGTTGCATTAGTTGGTGAGACTAAGTTTGGTTTGACAACATCCCAAAGATCTTTTTCTATTAGCTGTAACTGCATCTGTATTTAAATATCGACAAATTTCTCAATAAAATTTTATTTATCCATGACTACCCCCTTAATCAAAATAAAATCAAAGGTGTCAGGCTCCACTGATAATGCACCTTGAAAGACAACTGCTGTAGCAATCTCTTAGCATATTTATTCCAATCAGATTTACATTAACATGCAAATTTCAATACATTCACTACAGCTCTACAAACAAAGTTTGAAATTTCATTAATCGTCATACCCGGAAATGCAAGAGAGGACATCATTGATTCTGAAACTTCTTAACAACAGCCAAAATAAACCCATGATGAATCGATTTGCAGCAAGTAGGGTGATCTCAACCAATTTTACACAGCTAACAAATATTTTATTGACTAACGCCCTCAATAGATGTGATAGCTGTTCAAATAGCTAGGCATTTTGGTCCCAAACCCCAAACGCCACTCCCAGGTAATGGTACGGCCTGCTAAGAATGACGTACAGCAGCTGGTAGAATGGTATGGTCAGACTGTCTGTGCTGTACGGCCCCAACATGGTTATATCAGAAAATACAAACAGCAACAAATATAGTTCTCATGGCCCTTGAAATCTTCAGTGATTTTCTCTTCTATTATGCATAAGATGATAAGACTCTACAGCTGTAGATGCATCAGCAAATATATAATTCTTTCCTTTAAACAAACCCTTGAATGATCTTCAATTATTCTCCACTATTATGCTCGATGAGACTTTAGATATAAAGCCTCCAGAAATGCAGCCTTCAGATGTTCTGTACACCCTCAGGTAGCTGAGATCAATGAGAGGCTCCGTTCCCAAAGATCAAATTTGCAGAAGAAACCCCAGGTTCTCCTCCAATGCCAACAGCAAAAGCCAAGTGTTAAAAAAAAACATTCTTCAATGATCATCTTCATTTGCTTTTGATGCTTTTTATACTCCTCTCCAAAGGGGTTGATTTTTCCAAAAGGCCCTTTTTAATCATTAAATATCATTAAAATATATTTGCCTTTTGCACTTTATTATATCCCTTCAAGTGGGCACCCAAATAATGACTATAATAACTTGACTTTCAAATTTTCATTAATTGCACCCCCTTTTTATAAAGTCAACATAAACATTATTATATGCACTTTATAATTAATTATTAATAAAGTATTACTTTATTAATAATTAAAATGTCATAACTCCAAAAATACTCATTATTTTTTTGATTCCGTTAGAACCAGGAGGTCAACCATAGAAACCACTACTCATCTAGATGCCTTTCCCAAAATAGAAAGGTTTGCCACTGACACTCAAATGACTTACTATAAATAGTAAGTGCCTCAAAAAGGAACCCGAAACCTTTGAATAGCTTAACCTCAGAATGTACCAACAATCTGGAGAGGTAAACACTGTCAACTGCCACCTGAAGAGCTAATTAACGCCCAACTGGACCCTTTAATCATTGAACACTAGCCTACGAGGGTCAACTGATAGGCTAATCCTCTGAACTTTGATGCTCACGAAAATGGGGACATTACAAAATGATTGACACTTTTACAAATAATATTAACCTCCCGTCCACTTTTTAATAAATATTTCAACTACATATAAATATTAAAACAATTCTAATTCAACAAAAATATTTTCACTCTAATGAATTAATCTTTTTCTCTCAATGGTGTTTGAAGAATGTTGATAGCAACTTTTATATGGTGTTGCCTCCCTTATGGCTAGCTATTAACTGATACACCAGCTCAAAATCAAATGTGCATAGCAAATAAAATATTTCTCATGGTTTCTCTTCCTTTAGTTTTGTTTGTGTTTGCATATTGAAATCACATTCATGTCCCTCATTTTCCACGCAACATTTCTCTTTCATTATGAAATATATAATCAAAATGTTTCTAGGTTTCATTCTCCTCTATCTAAGCTTTCCAAAACATTTTGAATTTTTCTTTTTTGTTAAGAATTGTGAGAGAAATCGTGATTTTATTGAATTGAGAGTGAAAGATTTTTGGATGCCTAGCTCTGATACCATCTAAAAAAAATTGGGGATAAATTATAGAAGCTAAATAAATTTATACACATACAATACTATTCTTCTATCACGCTTCTATATTCAATAATACAAATTATATATATATATATATGAAGAGTTGTCTAACTTATATAACTCACACTAGGTGGGTTGTTCAACCACCTTTATTCTTTCCCTCCTATTTTCACTCTCAATCTCTACAAGTTGTGTTAACAACTCACTTACATTTTTTTGCTCACACACTATAATATAATATTAATTTGTTGTAAATACAATCCCAACCAATTCTTCTCACACTTAGAATAATTACATTAGTTGTTACCATAACTCACTTTTGTTTTAACATAACACAAATTATTATTCTAACCCACGTGAACACTAACGTAATTTCTTAACACAATATATACTTGCTATTCACAATCTTTATAGTGGTTTTCTATGGTGATTCCTGGTCATACCGAATAAAATCAAAATATGTCCTTTTGGATTCGCCTAATGCAAAAGGCTAGGATGCTCTTCAACTTAAGGCAAATGAGTTTTATATTTTTGACTAAATATTAATCCTAGACTAGACGCTTGCATTGTTTAGCTAAAATCAAAGATTGGATAATACAAGTACATAATAATTGAATTGGTTAAACATTGTTACGTACCTAGGGATATGATATTATAATGCATTTAGATGGATGATGTCGACATGTGGCACACATCCCTTAAATTAGTTATATTGGGTCATGTGGATAACTTGTGTAATTAATTATATTAGGTGATGAGTAGGCCTTCATTAGAATTACCCCTCCATTGTATTATTAGGAGGTCTATATAAAGGAGGTGATTATCATTGTAAGAATAGGTGTGTGGAGTATTTGTATTATATTTGGGATCTCTTGGAGATACAACATGGAGTGACTTCTTCCATAAGGAGGATTGTACAATGTTACCCTATCTCAAGGGTTTACTATATTTTTGCATATATTGGATAGTATCTTGGCCCATGAACATCTCTTGTGTTGTGTGAGATCTATCTTCTTCATTATATTATTTCCATTATTATATGTGTGAATCTTACCAAACATAAAGAAACAAATGCTTTGGTAAATTAATTGAAAGATTTGGTACACAGGCATATTGCTTTGAATAGACCAATACAAAGCTTGCATATTTGGTAGAAACAATATAATTTACCTCAACACACATAACATAACAATTCAATAGGAACTTAAACGCAAGATATGTAGAATAAATTCTATTGAATGGATATGGAATTCTAGATTAACAATAACACTAAATAGCAGTTTCTACAATATGAAGGTGTGAGACTTACAACCCCCCAAATCTAAGTGCAAATGACATTTATACTATTTAATAATTTATAGAGCAATTGCATGAAAATAAATTAAGGAAATTAACTGAACTTCTACCCTAGGAATAGTTTGATTGCATGAATGCAAACTTTATTACAAATTATCCCATCCACAAACTAAAATCTAATCCATGCGATCTCCAATTAGATTGATGGCTTCCATTAATATATATGCAGATCTCAAACTCTTATCTTTTACTTCTAAATTGGTTGATTCAACTTGAAATAGCAACACCTCCATATTATTTTAATATTTTCAAACATTAAAAATAAGCATACCACTTGGTATGGTTGACATATCTTCAGAAAGGTAGAAACTAGAATGGTCAATGCAATCTTTAGAAGGTGGCGGCTTTGACTTGCACATTACAATGGCTATGAAATTTATAAAGGAGGTGTGATTCACTTTGGTCAATCATCACATCGCTTTTGCAAAACCACTTCTTTTGTCTATGGGGCTATTTCCTTTTGATGATGTTGGACTTTGTATGTTGACTAGGCATTTGACATAAACCAATCACTCCTTTATCTTTCTTTTGAGTTGTCTTTTATTGGGTGTCTTTATTCTATGGTGTGATTTTTAGACTCTGATTGATTTGTAAAAACAAAAGAAAACTGCTCTTCTATATCTGTTTTCTCATAGGTGTGACTATATAACATTGACCACCATCTTCAAAAAATGACAAAAAAATCTAAAAAGTGCACTTTTCCATGGTTCAATTTACACTAAAAAGTCTTCATTTTGTTTTTGGCAGTAGAAAGGAAAAATCATTTGTCTTTTCCTGTGGCACCAAAATCATAGGAAGTGCACTTTTGTGAGGTGCAATTTTAGACTTGTAATGTCTCATAGGAAGTGCACCAAAATCATTTGTCTTTTCCTTTGGCACACAATTCCGTTTTGCTAACCAGGCTACCACCTCTCATCAAATCAGATTGACTTGTGTGATTGCTAAATTTAGGTTCATCATTGCCAAACTTCATATATTGACAAGGCTTACTATAAATTGCACCCACTCTTCTGTTCTCCTTAGGCGTGAATCACTTAAGCAAATTGTCACTTTATGAGTCTACTTGGCAATATTTTTGTCTTGTTCTATGGTTCAACTCACTATTAAAAAATCTGTCTTTTTCCTTGACTTCGATTTTTATTTGAATAGACTTTTGCAGAGCAATTTACTTGAACAAATTGTTTGGCCTTTCCTTTGACATGGTCCCCTCTACTGGTTAGACAATGCTTCCTAGATTTACAACGTCATGATAAATTGACTTGACTTCTTGCTGCTCGTATTACCAAAGATATGTGCCCACTTTATCTCATTCTTTTGGCAGAATTCATTAATCAAATCAGCAATTCCCTTTGCTAATAGGATGCCATCTCCTATTATAATATTTTGGCTTATGCACTTACTTCTATGGACTAGATTATGAAGAATCTCTGCCTCATTGATCACTTCAAAACTCTTAAAATTTCCTTGTATATTCAAGTAAAATTTCATGCTTGCAATGTTACCTCAAGATGCATATATTTTTGATGATGTTGAATACTTTTGATTGGGCTTTGACCATTCAAAAATTCATCAAGAATAAGGTGTAGTTTGATTTGATAGAACGTCACTTCATTTTTGTCCCTTTATTTGTCAATCCATCCCTTTTCAATTTCCAAATCATCTTCACCATTGATCAGGGGCTTACTCATTTTTTATTTTAGAATAAATGCAACCCCTAGCAATCTACAAGAATTCATTAGTAGAACTATTGGATTCTGACATGTCAACCTTGTCATTTCACTGAAAATGACTATTATGCCTCGATTCAGCACACAAATAATTGATAAATCAATGACAAAAATGGGTATCAATAATACCAACATTGAGTTTTGGATGGTTATAACAATTGGTTTTGTCTAGGGGACCATACTGTATACTTGTAGTATAGGAGAACCACATAATTTCTATTTTACAATTGGCTAGTGCTTTATTAGTTGGGCAAAAGAGTTAGACTATTCTTAGATTACCTAACAAAACACGACATTACATTATAGAAAGAGGAAATACAATACAACATAACAAAAATGTTACGAATTGGGAAACACAATAAAAAACAATATGGAAAACAAAAATACCCTTTTATGAGTGGGAACAAAGGGAAATACATTGGGTTATGAAACCATTTATAGGCTGTAAGCTCCCTTACCAAAGTAACCAGCTATTGTAGTTTTCACAATTTGCATAGTATTGTCAATTTGTCAAATAGTTTGCATATTCACAAGAAGGTTTGAATTTCATATATCCACAATAGTGATATGGAGACCAGATTTAACATTCAATATCCAAGAATTATCTCCAAATTTCACTGATCCACCATTCACTTGTTTGAAGGTAAGAAACTTACTATTTCGCTAAACAACCACTACCAATATACCATTGATCTCCTTCATTTCGTGTGTGTAGGGGTGTTTGAACTAGCATGGATTTTTCTTTCTTTTCTTCTTCCTTCTTCTTTCTCCATATTTTTGACTCCTCTTTTTGCTTGATTGCTGTTTCTTCCTTCTTATTTTGATTGGAAGGTTCTACAATGCCACTTCTACAAAATTTTGTTGTATGCCCAAAATTATTGCACTTGTAACATATGATGCTGTCCTCCACAAGAGGAGCAAAAGAGTCAAAGTTTCTGTTTATGAACCCATGACTTTTGTTCTTGTTCCATGCTCCATAATGGAGTGTGCCACCACTCTGCTGATTTGGTTTTCACTGTGATTGTAGGTCTGATTTTTTTTGTTTTCAATTGATATTCTTCTTTTTTTGTGTTTTTGCATTTGATGCCAATAATGCTAACAATTCTAACAAGCATTTACATGCAATAGGAACTTAAAATAAACTAATCTACTAAGATGATTCGAGTAATGACTCAATTCAAGTGCCAAATATACTTTCTTCATTACATAATAGGTTGCATACAACATATAACATACATCTTTTCAAAAGCTAGATATATTGTCTACTAAACTTTAACTTACAGCCTTGTAACTTTGTGAATAGTGATTTGCTACAGTGCCCGCCCTCAGTAAATTGCTCTCACAACATGAAATACAAATTTCTTCCACCGAAATCTAGATTGGAAGTCTTCTTAGGGTAAGGGCACCCACTTTTGGAGTGATTGCAGCCTCTAAAGGGAGGCGTTTCTTTTTCATCTTGCTGCTACAAACCCTCAAGTATGGCGGCTGGTTGTAGGTGTCAAAACAGTCCACAAAACCTTCAAAAAACGCAAACAACTTCTTCGTGGTTGAAAATGGAGTCGCAAGCAGCAATAACCTCCTCTAGAAATAGCTCTAGCCTCTAACAACTTGAAATCAACAATATATAGCTCCCAAATGAAACAACCAAGCTCAGATCTGCAACTTTAAGGTGGTATTTCACACCATCAAGAAGCACAAATTCGAACAAGCAGCCCCCTCCAGGCTCACCCACTGCAGAAATCAGGAACCCTAGTTTCCCTCTTTCCCAAACTCCAACTCACAAGCTTCAATCAGCAAAAACATATCATAGCATGAGGGGGTCAAACTTCTCCTCTTTCTTTTATAACTTCACATTGAAATCACTATTCATTAAAGTGAGTACTATTCACTTAAGTTATAACTTTTTCCAATTTAGTAATGAATAGTAACTGAAAAATATAAAGTGACCCCTTTAAATAATAGACACATGGTCCCTAAGCCAGAGAAGGTGAAATAAAAGGTGGAGATCATAATTTTAAGCACAATTATCACGCCAAATGCACAAATTCACCCCGTCACCATACTCTAGATATCAATACTGCAAATTCACGACCAAGTGCCCATTCAAGTGACCCTCTATCCAGAACCATTAGCCTATGAGGGTTGATGTTATAGGATAATCCATCATATCTGATGCTCATGAAAGAATGGGGACATTACACATAATCCATTGCTTTATGCCTAAAGTTATTTCGTGGATGCATTCTACAATCTATTGTCTTATGACCAAATTGACTGCACAAAACACAATAACCAAAGAAGGATGATAGAACCTGGGTGTATGAGTTTGCCTTAATGGAAAGGGCTTCTTGACCATACATTCGTAGCTTTTGAAGGTATGCTTGGCTTCCAATTCTCATTCTTTTTGCTCATTTCATCTTTGATGTGACTTTTAAGGACATCAACATACTTTTTCTCTTCATTTGATTTCTTCGATGATTTAGAACTTTGTCGTTCTTCATAGCCAATACCACTCCTATCGAACATGGGCTTTTGAGATTTGATGATGTCATCCGAATTTTCGAACTCGTCTCGTTCTTCAAGTTTCTATTTAACTGAGCCATTGTCCTCTCCAATTCCTGTCTTAGGGAAACAATCTCGAATTCCAACTTTTCACAATTTTCTTCCTTTGTCTTTAGTGGGTTTCTCATCTCCTCTTCAACCCTTTTTTCTTCTTCTACTTTAACTTTTAGATCTACAATCAATTTCCCTGATTCTTCATGACTTTGTGTTAATTTTTCTTTGGCTTCATTGTCCTCTTGAATTCGTAATCCTTGTCTCAAATTTCTTTTCTTATGTTTCTCAATCTCTCTGTAGGCATAATGGAGTTCTTCCTCAAGATCCACTTCTCCTTTGTCTTCGCTATGCACTTCTTTTCGTCTTTTTCTCCTTTCTTTTCGTCTCTATCATCCCTTGCTTCCATTGCCATGGAGAGTATTTTTTCTCTATCATTGTTTGAAATTTCTTTGTGCTTTCCTACGATGAGCTATGATCTTTCCTTGAATAAAGACTCTTCTTGTACTTACGAAAATCCTTCTTTTTCTTTTCATGTTGACCTTGTTTATAGCCCTTATTTTGTTGATATCTTCTTTCTTTCTTCATGTAGTGATCTTCATCATTGCTTCTTTCACTCTTACCTTGCGGTGTAAAGGTCCACCCAAAGCTAAAAACAAAATTTTCCAAAGAAAACACCAAGTTTTCTACGCTCTAATATGTGGACGTTTTGTCAAACAATTTGTAAATGTCTAGCGTGAAACCATTTTTCTTGTTGTTTACACTTCAGTGATATTGGGGTAATTTCACACATGAAAAACACTGCAGTAATATATTTCCAGATTTATCACAACTCATTACAATCATTGAACCTTGAATATTTCACAATAAAATATTAACCATTATATTTATTGATTTAGATGATACGCAACAATACTCTTATGAATAACCATTTTCACACAATGATACATTTTGTTTCTGACTTGATATACTCCAACAGCTCCAACCAATGGTTTAGTCCAAATTTAAGCATACCACAACTGTACGACATGCATGTGCAATGTACGACAGCTACACAAATCTTCTTCTTCCTTAAATTGAATTCACCCTTCAATTTCCTTCACAATACACCACATCACACCTCCCAGGATTCCCAACACTGTACAGTGGCATTGTCAAATAAACTTAGAATATTTTAACTTCATTTAATAACTACGCTTCTTCTCTTTTGACTAGTACGACATCCTATTTTAAAACTCTGACTTGTTTATTATTGGCAAATGAATTTGCAAATAATTTTGTACAAACTTCCAAGGATTAAATCAGAGTGGTACGACACACCATTTTCCCACGACTTGGCTCAGCCATATTAAACTCCTTTCGTGGTACGAAATTGTATGGCGGTGAAGGACAAAGTCTAAGTTTAATACTCTAAATTGTACGACAAGAACTTTAAATTAAATCCAACTTCATTACCACCCGCGCCTTTTTCATTGTCTTCTAAGCTTCCACCATCGACTTATTAAAACCATGCATTGAATGTTCAAAGCATCAATTAGTTAATTCACACCCCTCCAATTTTCACTTTGTACGGCCTTAGGAAGATAGTTGAAGATGTACAAAAATCTCAACAAACCCAAGCAATGGTACGACCAGGCATAAATGTACGACCTTATCCAATAAATTCAATTTAGCAGTAGAGAATCCCTTTGATACATAAAAATAATCGCCTAGTAGAGAGGAATGCAATAAAATAATACCCAAAATCAGACTACACACTGATTTTCTTAATCAAATTCCAAACTAACAGAAAACTCTATTTTAAAAAATTCCCAAATAAGCTCTAGCACAACCTCTAATTAAAGACTATCAACAATCACCCAGGGAGTATCTTTCAACTCCGAAGATGATAATCCTCATGAAGGTTTGCGTCTTCACGAAGTTCTGGAAATTTCAGCAGAACAATATTCTCTTCCCAAAAATTCCTACATATCCTCAAAAATGAACTCCAAAATACTTGTATTTATTCTTCCTTAACTCACCACCTTTCTTGAAAAACCAATATTTACCTTTAATTTAATTCTTTTTTCACTGAAAAGTGACTATTAAGTTAATTAACTTTTTGGCACTTTAGTCACTTTTGCTCACATTTTAAAAATAATTAATTTAAGTTGCCTTTTAATTTAGTTTTTTCAACAACTTAAAATTAATTATTTAATTATTACATATTTCTCGCATAGCCAACTGAAAATGTGGAAAATATAGGACCCAATTAGAAGTGACATCTGAGGGTGCCAAAATACTTCGGAGCTCCTCGGGAACATCAAATATCCTCTTTGGCACGATTGGCGGTCACCGAGAAAGAAAAAGCTAATTTCAATGCTGAAGTAATCGAAAATGGGAACATTACAGTCCGCCCTCCCCAAAGATTGCTTGTCCTCAAGCAATGCCAAGGCATCCTCAATAATATCTGGCTGAGCCAAAATGAACCCAAGTGTGATCCTAGGGTCCCAAATCAATCTCTAGAAAAATCCATCATGTTACGCCACTCTGATTAAAATTGTTAACCCATAATGCCGAGTCTGTACTCTCCTCTCCAGTGACCCAAAATGTAATCATCATCAAAACCCAAACTGAAATATCTTCGACAGCTGAAATCTATACCATGAAAGGTATTCTGCCAAAACACCTCAGTGAGGTCCACATTTGTAATCTCACTGCCTAACACGATCCTGGGCAACAAAAAATGTAATCTGCTCAACCCCCAAGAATAACCTTCAACATATCTCCTCACAGTGTTCCATAAATGATGCCAATCAATCCCTGACTAGAGGCTAACATAGAAGATGACAACAATGTCGACCTTGGAATTAGCTATCTTGGAAATACCTCCCCAATCATAAACTGATAATTCCTCATCGACAATTAATCTCCAAGTGTCAAAAAGCCGACTCCGAGCACACCAACTCACCCAATCAACTACAATCATCAAAGCATCATTCAAAGATATATATACCAACATCTTGGAATGATTGCAATAACCAGCACTCACTTTAGTGGAAGCTAGAAATAACTGTACTAAATTTGTAAATTCTCCCACAACCTTTAGCCAATAAACTTGCACGTACTCAAAGACTATCTGCCCATAACATGATATCGCCGTAATCAACATGGAAATGCATGGGCAGCAGCTGACATAATGAATTACTCCTGAAAATATAGGAGATGTGAGTGTGGAAATGACTAGAGAGACTTCTCCAATGACCAAATTACCCCTACCAATCCACATTGACCGAGAATTACTCCATTGTTGGGCTAGAGGTACTGGTCAATCCATTTGTATGCGAGCATTCAAAGTCCTATGTAGGCTGATTGGAAAGTGGACAATGCTACCAACTCTAAAGTTTTGTCCACAACTCCAATTTTGAGTCAACATCTCACCGTTGAAGACTGCATTTGGATCCCAAATCTTGTGATCATCACCAACCTCATCACTAAAAACAAAGAGCTCTATCATCCAACTTGAAGAGTGGATTATCAAATGATATATCAACACTCGTCTCAAACAATGGGTTATCAACAAAATGAAGATTATCCTCATCCTCAAACTCAAACCAATCCTTTTGATGATACAAACTATCACTTTTTGATTTCTTGGAACAATGGACTAGATCATAAACCTCCTAAATGCAATCAAGTTCCTTAATCACTTACTTGATCACCTTGGCCCTTTCTCTGTTCTCCTGCTCCCTGAATTGTTTGGTCTCATAAAGCTGATCTTCTTCTTTTAGAAATTCCTTTTGGACACTTTCCAAGCAAGCTTCGCGGAATTAAACTCAATGGTGAGCTCACTGACCTCTCCCTTTGTCTCCCTAGACATAGATAGAGCCTCATCTGCAACCTTGGGGCCTTTAGGTATTGAAGTTCTTGTGTGATGCTTGATTAAGTGTGATATAGGGTCTAAGGTGGATTTAGTGTTTGAGAATGTCTATTTTTAGGTGTCAAATGTTATTTTGTAATTCCACAAATATATTTTGGAACCAAATATTTGGGCACATGCATATTTTTATCCTACCAATTATACATGGAGTTGAACAAAATTGCATGCTTGTAACAAACTTTTGTACTGGCTTTGCCACCATAAAAATGGTGCCACATCAACTGATTTCTTCCTCTTTCTTGCTTTGCCTTGTGCTGATATCTTGAATGAAGTGCTGGAAGAGTTCTCCTTGACACTTGCCAATCTTGCATTTAGATTCAAAACTTTGACATCCCATCCTTTCTGTGCTGGAGCTATCAAACTATTAGGATCTTTTTCATTTGCATTTGGCACATTTCATCCTTGAGCAACCTTCAACCATTGTTAATTGGCAAACTAGACTGAGAACTGATAAACTTGGAATTTAGATAGGAAGGAAAAATTGGTTGATATTGATAGCATGACAAGAATGACATGGTTACTTACTATTAACTTGATTGAGGGAAAAGTCTTGTAGGGGTACCGACACTTTTATTGGGGCCTTCAACACAGTAAACTTTGTGAGAAATGTGTCCAAGTTTAATGTGCTGATTCAATATTTTTGGACCTAGAGTGTTATTCCTCTACAAGATTTGTTGGTGCCAACCACAACTAAACACTTATTATGTGTTATATCTTGCAAATTTTGCAATCTCCTTGTTTATTTTAATATTCATTTAAATTTAAATGTCCACTTGTAGGACTTTGAGTATTGCACATATGGTTGGGTCTTAAAAGGTCCTTTCAACTATTTGTGTCGAGCATAATATTATAATAAATCCAGATCAGATGTTTGATTTGGTTTCCTTGCTGGCACCTCTGTATGTTTCATATTTGGATATACTTTCTGGTTGTGATTTTGCATGTAAAGTTCTATCTTATAGATGATTATTGTGGAAATTATGTTTTCTGAGGAGAGTAGCTAGATGTTTTGCAAGTTCTGAAGATTATACCTTTCAAACTAATTTTCTTTTCTTTCCAATTGTGTTGTAAATCTGTAGGGTGAAACAGTTGAGTGGGTGACAGTAAAATTCCACCACACTTCTCCATCAGAATATGATTGGGTTGGAGTTTTCTCTCCGGCAAAATTCAAGTACTAATCTTTCATTGCAGTTTCCAGATAGAAAACATGCAAAGAATAACAATAATATTTTTAGTTCTTATCTGACTATCAATTTATTTCCTTTCCATGAGTACTTATTCTGTACTTTGCTTTTTTTTTTAATAGATTTTTCTCTATTTTCTAGTCTTGGAATATGATTTTATAATGGTCACTAAATGAAATAAAGTTTGGTGTTTTCTAGTAAAGAGGTGGTTTAAGCTCATGCACCTTAAACCCTACATAGAAGCTATTCAACTAACAATCATATCTGGTTAAATATTTCAGTGGGTCTATCTGCTTAGATAATGCTCCAGAGAAAGATGAAATCCCATCTCTATGTACCGCACCTATAAAGGTAATTAGTATATTTTTAGGACATTAATATTTAATATGGAATATGAGGGAAAGTGTGAATATTAGAGAGCAAACAGTTAAATCAAAAGAAAGTACTCATAAGGTGCATCTCATAAAATTTATATATCATGTGCCTTTTGCAGTTCCAATATGCAAATTTTTCAACACACAACTATGTTCGCACGGGAAATGGATCTTTGAATATTCAGTTGATCAATCAGCGAGCTGACTTTGCCTTGGCATTGTTTTCTGGGGGATTTTCTAATGTATGCTCTTTTGTATAAATTATTAGTTTGGAATTTGTAGGAAGGTTGGATTTATTAGTATTTTTTCCATGTAAAGTCTAACATATTGTGGAAATGTAATTCTTTAGTCATCTGAACAACTAATTTTCAAATTTGGTAATTTGTTTTCCATAACATTTTCCTTCAACTTCCCTTGCTCAAGAGAAATGGAATTTAACAAATTAATATTTTATGTATACTTTAAACTTAGTTCTTCATCAAGAAAATTTACAAAGGAGTAAGGGTCATCCAACATTTCTACATTTGAAGTAGGATATATGTTTCTATGCGTTCATTAAGTTTTTCTAGTCCAAAGTTGGATTTATGTGTTTTTGGCATAATTTTTTCTCTTTGAGACTTATGCATAACAGCCTTGCAAACCACAATTTTCATGTCACTAGGCAAACTCTATAATTTTTTATTAACCAGCAAGGGGATTTCATCTTGGCATTATTTGCGGGTAGAGTTTCTAGTCTATGCTTGTTATGTCCAAATCATTAATTTATAGTTTGTAGAAAAATTGGGAATTTTTGTCTTGTGCTTGTAAATTCTTGATATCTGATACAAATGTAATCCACTGGTTATCAGAATAACTGTGTCTCAATTTTACAACCTGTTCAAAAAAATTTGAATTTACATTTTTCTATGATTTCTCTTCATTCCTTGTAGGCAGAGGAATATGGCAGATGTATTTTGTTCTTATGCCATTAGTTTATAAACGGTTTTGAATAATATATATGGCTGTGTCTAGACAGTTTGTTGAGCCCTTTTGGTTGGGCGCTCTCACTAAAGGTGGTCAAGCGCTTATAGTCAAGGGCTCTCCCTATTTATTTTTCTTTGTTCAATGTTGCTTACTGTTGGGAAAAAGTGTCTCAACCTTGCTTTTTCCAATTTTTGTATTTAATTATATATCGTTGTCACATGTTTTAATTTGGCAATTTGTAATTATCACTTAGTTGTCATGAAAGCTGTTAAATACAACTTTATTAACTTGCAAGGTGGATGAGTTGCTGGATTAGAAAGAGCATGAAAAGGGGGTTTTAGATGTAGACTTAGATAAGGTAAGGAATATCTTCAATTCAGATGTGCATGTTACCAAAAAGGTGGGTAAAATAAAAAATGGGGTGCGTAAGTTGAAAGAGAAAGTTTCAAAATTTTCTCTTCTTAATTGGACATTAGGGTTTGCATGGAGATTTTAGTGCCGCTTTTAGCCCATGATTTTCTCTCATGATTTTAGAAACCATTGATGGTTTCTGGTTTTGGGTCTTGCCTATATATATTGGTTCATTATTTGGAGAAGTATGTTTTTACGATTGTATGATTTTATAGAATGTTATTTTGCTCTAATTTCTCTAGATTTGTATTGTTTTTCTCTTGTGAAGGATTTGATGTATAGTAATTTGTAACTGGATATGGTACTATGAATACATTGGTTTAAGTTTTGGAGGCCGGGTTTTTACACGAAAGGGTTTTCCCAGGGTAAATATTGTCATTTTGGTGAATAATTTTGTATTAGTTTATTCATTTAAAATAAATGTTAGATCTTGCATGCATGCCTCTTGTATTTAGTTAGTGTAGGAAGTATTTTGCTATCAGTTTTCTTTCATTTGGTGCTTGCCTTGTTAGTCCCTTTTAGTTAAATGTAGGGGTACAAGGGGACGTGTCCTTGGGATTTTTTCCCACATACCTATACAGTGGATGTTTTGGGGACGCAAGGATGGCTCGGGGACGTTTCCCAGCCGTCCCCAAAAATAAAAAATTCACCGGAAATGTTTTTGATATGGCGGGACGACGTGGGGACAACTGATCGTCCTTGGGGACGCATTGGGAATGTTTGAGACATCACCTAACCATCCCAGGGACAGCTGGTCGTCCACACATTTCCATCAACAACTTTTAAAAAAACACATGGAACTTTAAAAAAGCATTGTAAAATATGCATTGTGGGCCCCCATGCCCCTCTAAACCCCAAAGAAACAAATACAACACTCCCTTTCTAACATTTGTTCATTTTTACATGATTTTTTTTGGCAGCCAAGTTAGAAAGACAAAGCAACAGGGTTTGAAGGTGCTGTTGGAAAAACCAACATTGGTAAGGATTGAGGTGAATAGTGAGGTAGCAACCAACAAGAGAAGTAAAAGAGGTATAATCTTACATTTGTTCCTTTTTTTTTTTCAATTTTTTTCGAAGTTTAAAAGATGGAATGTATGATTTTTGTTTTTATTTATTTTTTTAAATTTTTAGTTTCCAAATTCCAAAACAAAATAACATGAGCAGCAGTAGTGAGAATAGTGGGCATGATGAGAGGGAATAAGAAAATGAAAACCAACTTGGGGGTTCATCAAGGTGTGGGAGTGGTATGGGATCGGGTGGACAGCCTAAAAAAAATCCATTTGATGCCCTTCCAAAGATCTAAAAACTTATGCAAAGGCTCCTTTAATTCTAAAAAATCTCTTCAATTGGTGACAACCCTAGACAAAGACAAAAAGAAAAATTTAGGGGGTACTAGATTGTGGTTGTGTCACTTTGTCATGATCATTTTAGAGGGAGCTACACAAGAATGTATTCTCATCTATTGGGTTTTAAAGCCAAAGGGGTGAAGGTTTGTGAAGAAATAAGGGAGGATGAGAGGGTAGAGTGTTATAGATGCATATGGAGCAGAATCAAAGTCTAAGGGGTTGCCAATGGCAACACAATCCGCACAATCAGCTATGCATATGCCCTCTATAGTTGGTAGTGCTAGTGGTGATGTTCATGTTTCCACAAGACAGAAGAGGAAGACTATTACTAGTAAGCAGCCAGATAAAGTTGCAAGTTTGTTCAATGTGCATACACGAGATGTGGCAGATTCCTCCTTTGCCAAATTTTTCTATGCCCATGCCATCCTATTCCATGTAGCACATTCTCCTTACTTCAAACAAATGTTCAAAGGTGTAACTTTTGCTGGTTCCTCATTCACCCCTCCTAGAGAACATAAACTACATGCTACACTCCTTGACAAAAAATATTCCAAGGTGAGTTTGGTGATGGAAGACATGAGACAGTGTTGTATTAGGATGGGCTGCTCTATTGTCATGGATGGGTGGAATGACATTAGACATCGACCACTTATCAACATCATAGTCACATGTTCAATTGGTTCATATTTTCTTAGAGCTATTGATTGTTTTGGGAAGCGCAAGAATGCATAATTCCAATTTCATATTTTGAGAGATGCCATAGAGGAGGTTGGGGCCTCCAATGTTGTGTAGGTGGTCACTGATTCGGCATGTGTGTGTAAATTAGTTGGCATGATGGTGGAGGGTGTTTACAAGAACATCTTTTGGACTCCTTGCTGTGTTCATGCATTGAACAATGCATTGAAATAGGCATAGGGAAAATAGATTGAGTGCAGCAGGCGGTGATAGAAGTTGGAGATATTTAGATGTTTATTTGCAACCATCACACCTCACTTGCTCTCTTCAAGACATTTTCAAAGAATCAATTCCCCAAACCTGTGGAGACAATGTATGGCAGTTATTTTATTTTGTTAGAGAGGATGCTTGAGGTGCAAGAGGCTCTACAGTTGATGATGGTTAATTCAGAGTGGAGTAGATAGTCTACTGCAAACATTATAGAAGGATAAAGCATCAAACAAAAAGTTCTTAATGATGATTGGTGGTCCAATGTGAGGTAAAAAATTGTTATTTTTATTAACTTGCTGATTTTCATTTTATTAATAAATTTATAATTTACAATTTGATTGCTGATTTTATTAAAAAAATTTGATTTTAATTTTCTAACTTGTCTTTTTTCAAATTTTTGTTTACACTTGTGGATATATTTGCTTTTTCATTTCACCAGTTGTGGATGTCATTAGATATGTTGAATATGTTGATATAGACTCCTAGTTTTGGAGAGATTTATGAGACATTTGACAACATGCTTGGAAAAATGAAGCAAGCAATTTGTAACAGGGATCCTAATTTGGGATTATATGAGCAACACATTAAGCCCATTGTGATGTGGTGGTGGAACACTATGAACACTCCACTTCATATGGCAGCCTTTTCTCTTAATCCCAAATGGTATGCACTAAAAGATGGTAGGTTGCCTCCTTGTGATGACGAAGAGGTAAAAGAAGGGTTAATGAAGGCCCTTCGAAAGATGTATTCATTTGAAGAGTCGAGTTTACTTTGCACACAATGGCTTGCTTTTACTAATCTCCATGGTCCAACATTTGGCAAAACAAAGGGGAAAATAGATAGAGCTACATTAGCTCAAACGGATCCTATTGGATGGTGGACATGGCATGGCAAAGATGCACCAGAGTTGAGGAAGCTTGCTATTCGCATCCTTTCATAGGTTGCTAGTTCCTCTGCTGTAGAGAAGAATTGGTCCACATACAACTTTATTCACTCCATCAAGAGGAATAGGTTGACCTCTAGATGTGTAGAGAAGTTGGTGGCCATGCATAGTGCTTTGCGACTCTAGGATTGTTAGACTCCAACTTTATGGTGGGATGTTGATCTAGAGGCTGCCACCTAGATTGATGAGGACACACAGGAGGGATTGGTTGGAGTCCCATTAGATGAGCCAACCCCTCGTACTCATAGTGGCAGTGACTACGAGTCAGACTTTGATTTTGATGTAGTGTTGGGAGATGTCGATTAGAGGCAGCCTCATACTTTCCATCACTATGTTTTATAGTTTGACATTTGTGACTTTGTCATTTTGACATTTGTAGTGCAAACTTGTAGCCTTTGGACATTTTGGTGCATGCAACATTGCTATTTTCTAATTTTATATCATATTCACATTGACAATGAATTATGGAAGCAATTAAATATTAATTTGTTTGACACTCATGTGAAATCTATTGTTGTGTTTTAGGGATTCTATAATGTATATATCAATATGATGAATGCCTTATCAATTTTGTCATATGAATATTTGAAATTTCCCTATATTTTTAAATTTTTCTGTATTTTTATATAGCCATCCCCTACTGTCCCAAAAAATGGCCTCAAAAAATCCATCCCCAAAATGTGTCCACCCGTCCCCATGTTCCCCCATCCCGGAAACTTGGTGGAACACAGGTTAAATGCCTAAATTCTATATCCTTGTGGGTTGATCTCCTTAGGACACGTTATTATGTAATATAAATACGATTACTTTTGATTGTTGATTGTGTTGGGTGGTTGTATATTCTTATAGGATATTTGGATGGTTGTTGACAATCAATATACAACATGGCATCTACTTGGATATTTATCTTTACACATTTATTGGGGGAACTAATCAAGGTTGAGCATCTTGTACAAATTTCTAGTGGTTCCAAATCTAGGATCAAACCTTATTAAAAAAAAAAGGAAAACACTAAAGAAATTTACAATCTTTCTTTGAGTTTTGGGGATAGGGGATGTAGAGATGAGGGGACAACAATTTTTTTCCAGATTTTGGGGAGAGGGGTTACAATAATATATAAAATTCAAATATGAAATTTTTTAAAATACAAATAGATTAAAAATATCTAAAAATAACTTAGAAAAAATAAAAGAAGCTGAAATTTATAAAAGGATAATATTTGAATATGTCTACTAAAAATATAAATAGAAGCCCTACCATGTCAGTTTGAAACAGATTCAATTATGAGGCTGGTGCATTTAACTCATTTGGTCTAAGTTTGTCTAGTCTTTTAGACACATTGAAGACATTGTTTAACAAAAAAAGTTTGAACAGTTCAATGTATTTTGTCTATAAAGCATAGGATAAGGATCTCTTCTTGACACTTGTGGGTACTGTGATGAGCCCTGCTGGCTCTCAACTCAAAACCCCAATTTTTCTTAAGTCTTTAAGTGTTATTTAGTTTTTTAGAGAAAGTTTGATAGACAGAAGAGAAGGGGCGCACATCATAAATGCTCATAAAAAGTAAATTTGCACTATTTTCTTCAGAATGAAAGTGTAGATTGCATTATTTAACTGTGACAAATAGATTGCAAATGATACACATACCAGAATATCTCCGGATTATTTAATTAAAGAAATTGCCAGTTTGACAGCCGGAAATGGTGAAATCAAGCAAATAAGCACGCCAAATCTCTAGATCTGACTTCTCCCACTCCAAAATAAGGTACAATGCCCTGGTAGAGGTAGACGCCAAGGTAGAAGCACAAAAAAGAGCAAAGAAGAAGGCGTTTCATTAACTTCCTTCACACGCCTTTCTAGAATACACAAATCCCAAGGTAAGCCGTACGGCCAAGGAAAGAATAGGAAGAATCTCTGCTGGAAGCCTCTGAATCTGAAGAAGGATGCGCCACCAGGAAGAAACCCTCACTTATTGCAAACAACAAGAAATCTCAATATATATGTTTTCTGTCTGAAACTATAGAACCTCTGAATGAAGCTCTCAACATGCACTGATTCGATTGACCTTCACAATCTCAAGAGTGCTCACACTGAAGAGGTATCGTTCTTCAATGGCAGATTGTTCAAACCCTGATCACAGGAGAATGCACAGGAAATAGCACAAGGCAAAGTCGAAATATCAAAAGGTGAGTTTCTCATTGCCAAAAATGCCTTATATAAGGAAGGCACGCATTTCCAAGAAGATACGCCCTTTTTGCCATCATTAAAATCTTTTAAAATAATATTAAGTCTTTTTCAATAGTCATGACTTAATATTTGGGCGCCTTTAATATTTTAAGTGATTAAAATATTAAATCACTTTTTAGAGAATATTTAAGTGATTTGAAAAGTATAAAGTCAATTTGACTTTATAATTAAATATTAAGTCAATTAATAACTTAAATCACTCAAATAGGCATAACTTCCACAAATCTTCATAGAATCCTGTGCCATCAGAAGCTGTCGACTCCTGAACTGCTAACGCCTGCTGTGAACCTAACACTGGGCTCTGAAAACGAGAACGATCAAACTCTCCAGAAAAAACCACTGACCCTCTAACCAATCCAGTTAGCCCACAAGGGTCCAAGAAATAGGCTAACCATCGCAAAACAAGATCACGTTGAAAAAGGGGACATTGCAGTCCGCCCTCCCTGAAATTGCTTGTCCTCAAGCAATCTCAATAGCAACGAATACACCACTCCGCCAGGATCCCAAGGGTAGTGTCGTGAAATGTCCCTACTGTCATGAACTGTCTCCTGTAACTCCCAAATCTGATCAGCTGGATCATCATGATGTACCCTGTCAATCTCAACACCATCTGTCACAGGAGAGAGGAACTCATAAGAAAGCAAGTCAAACTGCTGACAACACATGCTCCCTAAAACTGCACGAGATATGCTATCATCCAACATGTCTAACACGTGCATTCCAGAATTGTGCATCTGAAACAAGTCATGTACATGATGACTGAAAGTGAAACTGTGTAGACTCCTGACCATGTACACACTGGGAATCTCCTCAACGAGCTCTGTCTAAAATCTCGATGCACTGACGGAAACTCCGATACTATGATCAAAGCTCACCCCTAAATCAGGGTCAAGAGTAGAATCAGTATCCAACTCAAAGAGCGGATTATCACAAGAAGATGTAGCATCCGCCTCATAAAGAGGATTGTGTACTAACTGAGCCTCATAACCGTACTGATCCCAATCAAACACCTCTGATCCCATGGAACTAGAAGCAAAATGATAATCCTCCTGAATCATCTCATGCTCCTCCTATTCTAGAATCTCTTGATCTATCTTCTCATTTTTTGCATTGACGAGAATGATAGATCGCATACTCCCATCCTTAAAACTAGCTTGCTGGTCCGTTAAATCAGCAATGTCATCACCCTCATAAAACCACTCCATTTGTCTATTTGTACCCTTAGGTTTAAGAGGACAATTGTGGTTTTGGTCATAAGGAGCTTTGCAATAGAAACATAGCTTCCTCCTACGCAAATCATTTATTGTCTCTCGGTCCAAAGGAGCTGCAAACTTCCTCTTTTCATCAACTTTTCTGATCTTTAGGTTTGAATGGTTATCACTATAGTATGAAGATCTTTTTTGATTTGAAGTGACCTTACCAGCTGTAAGTTCCATGCTACGAGATTCTTCTTCATAGCTTCGTGCAAGGTAGGTGGATCGAATGCCTTGATCCAACCTTTCATTGGCTCATGGAGACCTTCTACAAATAGAATGACAAGTCTCCTCTCTGAGATTCCGGTAACCATAACCGAGAGCTTCTGGAACTCACCAATATAAGACTCCAAGCTACCCAACTGCTTCAATTGAGCAAGGTCTCTGAAGAATAGCTCAGGATCACGTCTATCAAACCTCTCTACCAGTCTATCAGTAAACTCCTGGTACAAGGTAATCCTATCATGGTGCAGTGTAGCCATGCCATGAATCCACCAGTCATGTGCTACGCCATCAAGGTGGAGAGCTGCAAATCGTATAGCATCTTCCTCTGGCATAGGACGTAGTGTCAGGAATGTATCCAACTTACTCACCCAGGCACGTGCTGTAACTCTACCACTGCCATCATAGTGAACTAAGGTTAGTTTGTTGGTAGCCTGTCTGAGATCACTTTGCTTGTTTTTAGGCCTCCTATCATTCCTATTACGGTTATACTCTCTCTTCTGGCTCATGAATCAATCGAAGTTAAGGTGCTCCTTAATCTCGGAGGCAATGCATCCCATTCATCATACATAGTCATGATGTTATCAGCAAAGTTCACTTCACCACCCTGTTCAACCTCTTCCTCTTCATCAGCATCATTTCTGACAAAAGTAGGACATGTAGCTCTCTCAAAGGTGCGTGTTGGAGCAATGATTCTCTGAGGCTCTCTGTGAATACTGCCTTAATGATCTCGATCCAGATTCTGAGCTCTATTCATTGTCAAATTTTGGACATTTGTGCTGAGTTGTTGGAGAATAGTCGCCACCTGTTCTTGGCCTGCAACCATGCCTCTGAGCACATCTCTAGCTTCTCTGTCCTCATCATCAAGATGATTCCTGTGAGATCCTTCAGCATCCCTGTCAGCCATGTTATCAAAGCCTAATTCCTCTTCCTGTTCGTCAAACGGAAATGCTGGAAAAGGTTCAAAAGTGCTTCTCTGCAAACCTGAACCCCTGCGTGAGTAATACCTTTCAAATCTATTCTGATGAGGCCGCATATAGACTGCTAACCCTGCAGGCTGGTAGGATCAGAGCTCTGATACCACTGTGATGAGCCCTGCTGGCTCTCAACTCAAAACCCCAATTTTTCTAGACAGAAGAGAAGGGGCGCACATCATAAATGCTCATAAAAAGTAAATTTGCACTATTTTCTTTAGAATGAAAGTGTAGATTGCATTATTTAACTGTGACAAATAGATTGCAAATGATACACATACCAGAATATCTCCAGATTATTTAATTAAAGAAATTGCCAGTTTGATGGAAATGGTGAAATCAAGCAAATAAGCACGCCAAATCTCCAGATCTGACTTCTCCCACTCCAAAATAAGGTACAATGCCCTGGTAGAGGTAGACGCCAAGGTAGAAGCACAAAAAAGAGCAAAGAAGCTTTTTTACTTCCTTCACACGCCTTTCCAGAATACACAAATCCCAAGGTAAGCCGTACGGCCAAGGAGAAGAAGGAAGAATCTCTGCTGGAAGCCTCTGAATCTGAAGAAGGATGCGCCACCAGGAAGAAACCCTCACTTATTGCAAACAACAAGAAATCTCAATATATATGTTTTCTATCTGAAACTGTAGAACCTCTAAATGAAGCTCTCAACATGCACTGATTCGATTGATCTTTCACAATCTCAAGAGTGCTCACACTGAAGAGGTATCGTTCTTCAATGGCAGATTGTTCAAACCCTGATCACAGGAGAATGCACAGGAAATAGCACAAGGCAAAGTCGAAATATCAAAAGGTGAGTTTCTCATTGCCAAAAATGCCTTATATAAGGAAGGCACGCATTTCCAAGAAGATACGCCCTTTTTGCCATCATTAAAATCTTTTAAATATAATATTAAGTCTTTTTCAATAGTCATGACTTAATATTTGGGCGCCTTTAATATTTTAAGTGATTAAAATATTAAATCACTTTTTAGAGAATATTTAAGTGATTTGAAAAGTATAAAGTCAATTTGACTTTATAATTAAATATTAAGTCAATTAATAACTTAAATCACTCAAATAGGCATAACTTCCACAAATCTTCATAGAATCCTGTGCCATCAGAAGCTGTCGACTCCTGAACTGCTAACGCCTGCTGTGAACCTAACACTGGGCTCTGAAAACGAGAACGATCAAACTCTCCAGAAAAAACCACTGACCCTCTAACCAATCCAGTTAGCCCACAAGGGTCCAAGAAATAGGCTAACCATCGCAAAACAAGATCACGTTGAAAAAGGGGACATTACAGGTACCCTCCCATGTTTTAATAGTTTAATGTTGACTAGCTTTCATCTAAAACAAGAATCTTAGCTAGAATTGAATCAACCTTTGACCATCAATAAATGAAATCAAAAGGTTTCCTTCCATTTGATAGGTCCTTAACTTTCATTAATGGTTGTATGCTTCATAATTTATTACTTGCTTCTTCCAACAATGTTGTATTGACTATGTTCTTGATTTTGTATATCAAAACGGATGCCAAATAATTGATTTTTAATGTTGTTTGCACTTAAAAAAATCCTTTTCTAACCATTGGGGATGCCTTGATGCCCCTAGGATGATTGAGGGACACTTGGATGCCCCCGTAGGTTGTCTTGGGGATGGTAGGGTATCCTTGGATGTGTTGTCGATAGGGAGAGGTCCTCAGGGATGACCCCATATTGGCATTTAGGTGCCAAGGATGGCAGCAACATGTTGCATACCTCTCCCACTATCTCCATTGAAGGGGATATGTATAAAAGCTTAGGGATATGTCTTTGAAGTACAATAGAATTCAGGCACTAGGTATGTAATAACCCTTGTAGGGCGTTAGCTCAAATGGACAAACTTCTTGCAACCATTGGAATTGTAGCTCTCTTTTTGATCACCAAGTTCTCGAAGGGGGCAAGCTAAGAGTATATAGTGACAAGAATGAGGACATGGAATTACATTGAAAGATATTGGCAGCTAGGTGACCAATTTACAATATAAGCAAATTATAGAATCAATCAAGCCAAATTGGCTAATGGTGAAATGCAAATTTTGATCAACCCAAACTAGTTGAGTGCAAGAGAAATTGTGTTAATGCCAAAATGGTAGACTAAGTCATTTGATTTCGATACACGCCAAGCATGGAGGATGACTAGGATCTATTACAATGAAAAACTGGGATCTAGTGGTAAACTCTCCATATCAAATATCAGCGGTAAATCATCTAGTTATTATAAGGAAGATTAATATGCTTGAATTCAAAACTTTCACAGTCAAATAATGTTGACCAATTTCAAATGTGACAATAAATAATATCAGTGGAATCTCTACAACTGATTGAAACATAATTGTTGGAAATTGATATACTGAATTTAGAGAGTTAAATGATACCTTAGGGTGGTGTAGCCAGGTCTGAAATAATAGTTTGATACCTCCTTGTCTCTATTATAGTAGAAGAAAGATTGCAAATTTTAAAGATGCCGAGCTCTCCTAGGAACATGTATGGCTACTCTTCAAGATGAACTTCAGCTTATTCAAGCATTAGATTTGTCTTATTATCCCATAGAAAAGTAACAACAACACAAACATCTCAGAATTATGTGGTTAAAATGAAGTCGTGAGGGTTGTGATCAAGATTACAAATGCTGCCGTGATCCAAAGAGTGATAGAAACTTATAAATTGATTGATTGGAATGTAATAACTGTCCAATACATGCCTTACATCATTTTGCAAGTAAAAATAGTGGACCAACTATCAAATTGAAATTAGAAAGGAGCCAAAAAGGATTTGAAATGATCAAAAGTGTCACACCCAGGTCTGCATGAAGTATGGCCTCAATTAAAGCAGATGTAGTAGTAGTACAACTTGTAGGCAACTGGTATGACCTACATTAACTGGGAATTAAGGCAGTGACCTATCATATAATCTACAACCATCAATAAACAACAATATTATCACCAACTTTAGTGCCTAGCTTCACATTGAATAACACATAATATTTATCATATGAGCTTGTACGATTTGACAAAGTGTATGGAAATGATTGATCAGATGGTATGGCAAGCTCTTTATCTTATTTCTGCAATAAATTCTGTAATGTCCCAGTGTGATGGAGTTTGATTGACCGATATTTGTACTTTGAGAAGTTTTCTTATTATTGATCGATTATATCTGATCAATAATTTATTTTGTATGGCTGTTTGATATCCGTGACTTTTGGGCCATCTAAATTCCATTGAAGGCGTTGTGATGAAGGAATTTGGTGTTCGGGCAAGCATATTTCTATCGACACTATCATTCATTGCCAACTTGTATTTCGTGGCTTATCATTGTTATCGGAAGGAAGGTTCACATTATTCCAGTCGCTTCTACTAGCCGCATATACCCCTGTATTCGCCAAAAATACCCTATCATCGATGCGTATTCAATGCCTTATTGGTGATCGATTAATGATTATATTCCAGAACAAAGGAAAAATTGCTATGGGAAGATCGGGAGATGGTTTGTATGGTGAGTAAATATCTGGCAAACATATGCTGAATGTTAATATACTGAATATTGGAATGATACGCTAAATGCTGGTCGATTGATATGAATACTCACTTGGAGCCGCCACTAATAATTATCTCCTACCGCTGGTTATTTCCTAATGCTGTTTGAGGGAACCGTGGCCATCTGTTATTGCTGTTTGAAGGAACATTGATTGACGATTCTTTATCCACCATCAGCATGTACAAAGCCGTCTGGGAACCTGAAGGCAAACATTGCCTCTAATTGATCGATATAATAAACTACAGACCAAAGTATTATCGCATTCCATTCAATGCTATCTTCTGTCATAGAAGAAATGTGAGGATTCATTCTATCAAATCCCTTTCATACAGCCGTGGGAATTACTAAGGTTTGACGAGTCAATGCTGGTTGATCCTCATTTGAATTTCCTTGCTAAAACATCGCAGATATGTAAAGGAACCGAAGAAGGTGATATGAAATATGAGGCAGCTGTTAATAAGGATAAAAAAAAAGCAGAGGTTATGGTTAAATAAATAAAAGTAGTTAATATATATAAAATAAAGAAAATATTAAAAGATAGTGCTTGAGTTGGGAGTTAGTTTTAACAAAAAGACATGTAATTAAAGGACACCTCCCTTGGATGGTGATATATCCTTTATGAAGTGTAGCCTCTCTTCACTAAAGGCATAAGGTATAAATAGAAGATAAAGGTGGGAGCCAACATCATCAAACATTTTTGCAGATATATATACATTTAACACTCAGATCTAAAGTGCTCCAAAGGAGTCCATGATCAGCCAATTAAGGATGCATGATTAAGCAACAAATTCAGGTACATCACCCACCACAAATCGCATGAATATGAGATCCCAATCAGAGACAGCGATCTACTAAAGGCATAGTCTTTTACACCAATCAATCGCATGAATATATAGACAATTTCAGGAAAAACGAGCCAATAGAGGACTCAGCTTCTTGCATAATCAAAGGCATGATTTTAAACTAATCATTCAGGAACAGCCATTATACACTCTTGTCAAATTTACATTATTGATTTAATAATTGAATCGGACTTCTTAAATCAGAATTCATATCCTAAACATATTAATTTATTAATCAGTTGCTCATTAAATAGACCAAAAGTGCATCATCTTTACCATCTCTTTGAGGGTATTAGTTCTTGGATATCTTATCTATAAAATTGAAGTCAAAAACTTGAGATAAATCTATAAGGAACATTACAAATTCATAACTTTAACAAATAAACCCTGCAAAAGGTATGGCTAGGAAGCTAGAACAGGCAAACTAACAATTCTTCATGAGTACGGCCTGCAAGGATTAGTTCTCACCACAATACTAAAATAATATCATTATGATCAAATCTTCAAAAACCCACAACTGCAAACAATATATGAAAGCTAACAATAATTATTGAAAATCACTAAAATTCACACCAAAACTAGAACACTAAATAAAATCAACGGCTGATGAAGCACATTGTCAATCCTTGTATGGAATTGCACAGATAAATATGAGGGTTTTTATCGTTGAAGCTTCACAAATCTAGAGAATTTTTGTCCTCGGGAAGAGAAGAAGATCTCATGTTCGTTTTTGAGAAAATGAAATTGTTTCAAAAAGCAAGAAGGCCCCTTTTCAAAAACATTCCTCCTATTAATAAATTTTTTGAGGAAATAATATATTTTTCTTTTTCTTTTTGATAAGTTATCTCCGCAAAATTATAAAAAATATAATAGTGTCTTTTTTTCACTCACCTTTTTGCACCTTGAGCCTAGTGACACTTTATTTAATCACTTATATTGACCTTTTTAAATAATAAATATGTCTTTTTTAATATAAGGTAACTTTTTTCAACAAATTAAATTTATTATTTAATTATCTCCATAATTTCAAAAAAGGGGACATGACGAGGGAAGTGGCACAAATCTACTAGTGTGTGAGTTTTGTTGGAAAGGTTGGTTGAGTGTAGTTTAGGAAAAAGACAAAAACTCATAGCTATGATGGCTAAGATAAAAAAAATTGTAGATACAAGTACAACTACAACTAGGAAAATTAGGGCAATGTGGAGGGGTGAAGCCACTTTCAGTAGCTAACACCTTATTTCTCATATCTATAATGGGTTATAATAGATGACTAGAGCAGTAATGAAGGGGTTATGTCCTCAACAAATTGACTATTCAAAATTTCCTTTTGATGGCATTTCCAACTCATTGCCAACTCATTTCATGCACTTGGGGGTGGTGCAAACCTTCCAATAGTTGTTGGAAGATGAAACATTCTATGTTCCATAGTATCTCTTCATTTTCTATTGTGCATAATTATATAAAAATGTATCACATGATGGTGCAAAATTAGAGAGGGTCATAGCTTTACATCTCTTAGAGAATTCTTGTATTGTACATAGGCATCACATGAATAAGTATTTTGGTGTAGTCTATCATCAATGCTATTTTATGTCTTGAATGCACCATTGTTTTGTTGTTCTCTCTAGTATTTTCATGAATTTGTCTCTTTTATAACATAGTAAGTTTGCAATTTAATGTGTTGTTCACCATGTTGATCTTAAAAAAAGGATTATTGATCACATTTTTTTGTTTTGTGTTTGCATGCCCTATAATGAGGTCACCAGTCCTGTTAACCAAATGATTGAATCTCGCAACAAAATCCTTCATAGGTTCACTATTGTCCTTCTTGGCATTTGAGAGTTGTGCAAACAAGAGATGACTATCATTAGCTGGTTTGGTGTGCAACAAATTAATCACTCATTAACTGCCAAATACTGATTGAACCAGCAAAAAGATGGTGAAACCAATCTGCTATTGTGCCTTGTAATGTTTCCACAAGCAAGTGAACTGCAATATTTTCATATGCCACACTTAGAATTCCACATGTTGTGGTGAAGTATGGAATATGTTCATCTAGATGTTGTTTGCCATCACCATAGGACTTTGGAAAATTCTTCCTTGATCCACAAGGAAGCTCATATTGTACTATTAATGCCAATAGGCCAATGTCATTTCCTCATGACAATAACAGGGGTGGGCAATTGTTGTTGATGCAGTTACCCTTTGGACCAGCCATCATTTGTAGTGGTTCTTCTTTTGAAACTAAAAATATTTCAAATTTTGGAATAGTTGCGGAAGAAGAATTTCCTTTGAATGATAACAATCGAGACTTGCTTTTTCTTGTGATTAAGTGTAGATTCATGTATAATTGGCCATTAGTAGTTGTTTCGTAGTAGAGTACACCAAAATGTATAATTGGTGATTAAGACTTATTGTCCTTAGCATTTTCTTGCATTCTGCTGTACTTTGGAATTCTACCCTATGGCTTGCTCTTTTTGTGGCATTTTGCTGCAGCTGGGAAAATAATGAATGAGAAGTCTTTTTTAATCATAATTTGTTCCTAAATCAAGTGCCAAAGTGTTCTAACAATGTCATCATTGATTCCTTGTTTAAATCTTATTGAAAGAATTGTTTCGAATATGGATGCCTCTATTTAGAGGAGATTATCCTCTTTCACATGCTGGTTGTCTATCTATTCAAAGATGCATACCCATAGCAACCATTGCCTATCAAATATCTTGGATTACATAAGCACAAACCAAGCATTGCAAAATGAAACTTCTAATTATCACCTTAACGCAAGTGCACACCTCTCTATGGCATTTAGATTTAGATTTTGTACTTTTGGATTTCTCATAGATAAGTTTGCACCTTAACATAGGATATGGAATTTTTTTAAATCTAGTAATCTTCGTTCATTGGCACACACCTGTGCACTAGATATAAATGTTTGATTTCAAATGAAATTTCCCTTTGTTTAAGTGCACGTCAATGCACTAGGTGTGCATCTAAATGTGAAATTTTCATCTTTTTAAAGCAACTTTAGATCCTTTAGTCATATGGACACTTCATGCACTCGTGTATGTGTGTGTTAGTGATCTGAGTTGTGGACCCCAAACCCTAAGGGTTGATAATCTCCCAAGTGCTAGGGGTTTCAAACTTTGGAAGATTACCACAAACCTATGTTAAGGTTGGGCTGCTTAGGACCAATTGTTGAGGGGGGAAAGACCTCCTTCACTTCTAGCTCTGCAAGACCAAGGGGGGGTTTCCATAAGATGTTGTAATAGATATTATCACAAGAACACAAAACTTACCCTAACACAAACCATACTCATTGCATAGTGCATCCTTATTTTGGTTGTCACTTCGTGCCTATATGCTGGTTTGGGAGACTGAAGGCTAAGCACCTTATTAAAACAAATGATCAGCCACATAACTGTCAATGAATATGTTTTAAGGTAACCCCTTTTGATGTTATGGACATTCAAACTGTAAAAACCCGTGCCACTTCCTATGCCAATTTTTTTTTTTGCACCTTTATCAATGTTTAATAAATAAGCATTTTGTCAAACAGTTAATCTACATTCCTTTTGTGAAAGGTTTTCTGCTCGTAACTGTTTGCTCGTATGTTTATTGAGTTTGGAAGGTATTTACATTACATATATATTCATAAAATGCTCAGGGCATTATACCAAACAATTGCCATTCATTTAACATGACTAAGGAAATAAGAAATATGAACAATTTAATTTGCTGTCATAAATTTTAGAGTACAGAGATACATTATTTAATATTCTAACCTCTTGAGAAATGCAAATATTCACATCCCATGTACCTATGCTGCTCAGTTGCCCAACATACTAGATGTATGGTCCTCCAAATGCCCAATGCCACTTCCTTCAGCTGCTTGGAACTTCCCAAAGACACTGTGCCAACAATGAATGAATCCAAAGACTCCCATGACTCCTGCAACTCCTGTGACTCCCTTACAAACCTTACACCACTACCAATGATAGCAGCGCCTAGCCATATAACCTTCCAATCGCCTTATTTCTGCTCTAACAAAGCTCGCCCAGCCAAGAATACATTATCACCTAGCACAAGAATAACCATGATCTGCAATACTCCTTTAAATGTCATGAATTTGGCCAACATATGGCAGCAAAAATTACAACAGGTAACAAGTCATTTCCAAACTCCCACGACTCTCCATAATATCACACCCAACTTAGAAAGAATGGTTCAATGAGATTAATCTTCTATTTGCAACATGGATGCCACCTTATCCTTGCCAACCTCATGCCACAACATTCCAATGTTTGGAATTTGTCACTAACACTTGAACACAATAATACAATGAACCTCTTCACTCTCTGCAATTACTTGATAATTTATCTTGCCTACAAGACTTCACAAATTATATAATCGTTTGATCCAAGTGTGAAACCTGTGTGATTCCACCTGCAATTAACTAGGGTAGATATCTTACTATCGAAATTGATTTCCCATAGGGTTTTCGTCCTAGGGTTTTGCTCCAACAAAAAGTTGCAAATCCACAATAGAGAGAAAAATAACAAGCATGAGCAAATGAGCTCCCAAATTCTCTTTTATATTTTCCTGGATGAACCTTTTTAAATACCTGCTTAAAATATTTCATTAAGCTCAATAATAAAGTGACTTTTAATATTTCTTTTAATTTTCATTCAAGTCATTTTTTAAAATTAATTAAAATAAAGCTATCCTTAAAATGTTGCTTTATTGGACAGCTTTAAATAATTAATTTAATTTTAATTTATTCGCTTAAATTCTATCATTAGCCTATGGGAATAAAATAGGCCAAACGATTACCTCCAACTACTCCTCAAAAGGGGACATTATAGTCCTCCCTTCTTGAAATTGCTTGCCCTCAAGCAATTGTAGATTAGGATGCTGTAAGATTTGTTCACTTTCCCAAGTGACATCCTCTATGGGCAAGTACCTCCATTTGATGAGATACTCCTTAATTACTCTACTCCTCAACCTCCTCTCTCTGACATCCAAAATAGCATTACGAACTAATACCAATTTTCCCTTCCCATCCAATGGTGGGAGCTCAGGGGATGATGTGATATGCTGCCTTAGTACCTTCTTGAGGCAAGAAATGTTGAACACATTATGAATTCTGCTATTCTCTAACAGCTCCAATTCATAAGCTACTTTTCCAACCCTCCATGCAATCTTGTAAGGGCCATAGAAGTGAGGTTTCAACTTTTCTGCACCACTCTTCTTCAAAGAAGATTGCTTGTAAGGCTGAAGACACAAGAAAACTAAGTTACCCACCTCAAAACTTCTCTTAGCTCTATGCCTATTTGCATAAATCTTTTGCTGATTTTGGGCACTTTGAAGATTATCCTTTAGTGACTTAAGGATGTCTTCACTCTCTTGAATCCAATCCCTAGCCTTAGGAGCTCTGTTGTCACCACATGCCAAATCTACGAAAGATGTAGCATCATATCCATACAATGTTTTGAAAGGAGTCATCCCACTGGACATATGATAGGTGGTATTGTAACAATGCTCACCTAAGTGCAACCACATAATCCAAGCCTTCTGTTGCCTCACAACATAATTATGCAAGTATCCTTCCACCCATTTGTTGACTATCTCCGTTTGACCATCAATTTGGGGGTGATAATTGGTGCTCAGGGTCAACTCTATTCCAGCCATCCTAAATAGCTCTTGTCATAAAACACTGAGAAACTTGCTATTTGATCATTGACAATATTCTTTGGTAACCCATGGAGTCTAAACACCTCCCTAAAAAACAGTTTTGCAACTTGAGGTGCCTTCTACTTGGATGATATGGCAAAGAAATGCACATATTTGGTCAACTTGTCAACTACCACATAGATGCAATCTCTGCCTTGAACTCTAGGAAGACCTGTAATAAAATCCATGGATATGCTTTCCCACTTCTACTTAGGAATAGGTAATGGTTGCAATAAACCCGCTGGAAAAGTGTGCTCTTACTTGTTTTGCTGGTAAGTCATGCACTCACGAACATGCCGCAAGACATCATCCTTGAGACCTGTTGATGTGATTTTTGTGACCGCACCAATCAGCAGAACAAAGTAATCCGAAGGCTACTCCATTCTCTCTTGATCAAAGAATTCCGTGCGCTAAGATTGCAAGAAAGATCAGACGTTCAACTCCAAGTTTCTGAAATGATTTGGAATACCCTCAGTAGGTTTGTTGTGATATGCTGTTTTTACAAGGGGACTTACACAATTGTTCAAAAGGGTTTGCAGTTGACAACCGATGGATGATTGGAAGGGAATCTATGCAGTGCGGATGATTTAGCAGTAAGGTACGTTTCCTAAAACTAACCAGAAACAAACTGAATTGAATGGTTGCAGGGATTAGAAACTATATGTTCTATCTAAAGACGGGACGCGAGATCAATTTCGGCAAACTTCAACCAAACTCTGCTCCACCTCACATTGGACAACTTACACAAAGTTGGTGCAATCTTCAAGGGGATAGCCAGAAATTTTCAAGTTACGAATCAACATCAAGACACCGTCAAGACGACGCATACCAAGATGTGAATTATAACTGAAGTTAGGCTTATAAAATGCTCCAGTTGACCACACAAGGCAAACTTGCCGTCAACAAGCTACTAGTGGTATGGACTAAAATGAAGTTGCCTCGATCAACGCCACAAATCCACAACTAACATCTACTTGCATGAAATAGAAATTACGCTACTTAAAACTACTTTACGCTACTTGAAGTAGAAGGGATGAAGAAACCTCGCTAGCTATCCATAACAAAGACGAATTTCACCATCAATGAAAGATCTTTTATTATGAAAGTTTTACACAACAATCTCTTACAAAAGTTTTCAAAGGAAAACTTTCCTTCTCCTCCAAACTATACTAAGCTATCAAACTATCTCTCTGCTCTACTCTCTAGTCTGATCTAGTGTCTAACTCTTATCTCTAATTTCTAATTATGTACAAATGAGGGGGGATGCCCCTTTTATAGATAGCCCAGTCCAATGGACGACTCAGATTACAATCAAATAAATGGCTAAGATTAAGCCACCTCAACCCTAACCCTAAAAACTCCCAGAATGGGGAGTGGTACAATAAATGAATCAAAGATTCCCACTCACTCCCAAAATAGTAAAGGCAATTAATGCCCACAATCAGTCCTCCAGGAGGTCGTCATCCAGAAGTGCATTCCCGCTCCTTCTCCTTGGCTGCAAAATCAATCAACCTGGTAATCACAGCCTCAACCTCCTGAACCGAGATAGGTGGAATATGATCAAGCTGAAACTCTAACACTGTGACTGATTGTCCATGCCGTGTGCAAGGTTTTCTCCAAGCGGCCAAGGCATCCTGTGTATTCTGAATCAAGTTGGAGAAAGTCGAAATGTTTTCAAAGTCATCCTGCACAAAAGTCTTCGCCTCTGAAAAGAAAGGCAGCAACCCACTCCTCAATCCATCAGTAGTCACCTCATCAGGATTCATCCGTCTAGCAAAGATTGCCTCCAAGGTATTCAAGACTCCATCAACAATGTTCATCATAGCCTTCCTAACCCTAGCTGAATCTGCCTGTGCTGCATCAAAGAACCCACGTCCTGTGACTATTGAAGAGTACCATCCAGCAAAATTGTACCTATCACCCTCCTAAATAACTCCTCCATCAATCAGCATCTGCAAAGGAGTATGCATCAATGCCTCCAAACGCTGAATAACTTTGCTCTGATAGACAGAAGCATCACCCCAGGCCTGATCAACCGCCTCCACTCATGCCATAATGCCAGAAGCTTGCTGGTAAGCATGAGCAAGATCTTCCATGAATTTCTCTGTCTTGGCACGAACACCCGTAACCCATTTGTCTGCCTCCTGTGCCATCCTCCTCAAATCTTCTAGGCCATTAATAGATTCCCTAGATAACTCGACTGGAAGCTCAAGTGCCGGAATCTCCTGCCCACAAGGACGAGACAAATGCTGCATGTATCCTATCAACGTCTTATGCTCCTTCTTCAATTTCTTATACTTGCCTTCAGTCCCGAGCAATCTGTCCTTAAGTGCCTGATAGGAGTTATCACACTCCTCAATAATTTGTGCTCTGGTGGGACGGCCTAACTCCATGGTTGTGATCACGTAATTCTCTGGCATTGCTTCATCTTGATCACAATCAACTCATGGCACAGCTACATGAAGGGTATGAGAGCCACCCTCATCTGTTGAGATCTTCGAAAATTTCCTTGCTCTCTTCTTAGGTGGAGGCGCGTTGATCCGACTCAAAAATTCTTCCATTTCAACTGCTGGATCAGCCTCTTCACTGGGGCTCCTTCTCATTCTATCCCTGAGCCAATCAGGTACCACCTACTGTATATCAAATGGTTGCTCCTCTCTTGCCTCTACTTCACGGACTTGTTCAACTTCAATTTCATTCTGGTGAGGCTCATCGGCCTCTAATGGCTGAGTATCTCCTGAAACTGCATCATCCTCTAGAGCCGTCTCCAACTCATGCTGGAAGTGTGTATCAGTAGCAGTCTCCTCATCTTCCTCCTGTTGATCATCCCTAGTAGGCGCATTAACACTTTGGCCAACTGATTCTCTTCGTGGTGGCTGATTTTCTTCATGTAACTCTTGCCCCTGATTCAATGCATTTCTCTGATCAGCAAAAAGAGAAACCTCCTGTATACTTGGAGAACGTGTCTCCAATGGCCTAGGCGACTCAATCACAACTCTTGGAGGCTCCGGCTGAACAGGCTCCGGCCGAACTGGCTCCTTCCTTCGAGATTCTGGACCTCGAGTAATCTGTTTCTTCCTGTTGGTAGTGGGTGTCCTATGATCTCCCATCAAGTTGTAAGTCAAAGGAATTGACCTACTCTTCAATTTGCTCACATGCCTCTCAACCCATGCTCTGGTGAAAGTCATGACTGGAATACAAAGCGTGTCCAAATTAGCTATCTCTGGCTTCGACCAATCTGGTGGTGGAAGTGCTGTGTCTCTCACTGCCTCATAATCTGGATGGAGAACGTTCATGTCCTCATCCACCTGGTTTGGTACTGGAATGATTTCACACTCCCTGGTCATACCCAATGGTAGCCTTGAAAACATTCTTTTCCTAACTTTAGCCTCGTCTGATGCACCAGCCCAGTAATCCTCAATATTTGCCTTATGCTTGAATTCTTTTGACAGTATCCATCTGATATTGTTGTGTGGGTCATAATGTTGTCTGCTGGTGTGATAAGAAGAATGAAAGAACTGAAGCTCATTTTCAGCTTCTCTGGCTGCCTGAAGTGAAGGACACACCTCGTTTGAATTCCCCATGACTGTAATGACCTAATCCTTGCGTAATTTAAAATTTTCCAAGTTCTCACTTTAAACATGTAAAGGTAACAAGTAACAAAGACAATACATTAAAATTTTCCTTTCTTTATTGATAAATTCGTACAAGTTACAATATGTTTCCACATGAATTTCATTTTCATTGCAAATATAAATCAGAGTTCAAAAGTAATACAGTTACATACATAGCTCATAAGCTTTTGCACAAATAGAAGTAAGAAGGTCTAGGAGTCCGTCCTTTCAAATCTTGGTACATCGGCCGCTTGCTGTGGAGGAGAAACATCACTCGGGCGCTTTTCTGCCAACCACAGACTTATAATGCAGTCCCCCGCACACCTATCATTAGATAGATGGCCCTCCCTTCGAAGAAGAGATTGGTAGGGTATCCTTTAACGATTACCAATTGAGCATAGTGCTGTGTCCTACACAACTAGAACCTTGCTATTTCACAATCTCGATCTAGTACTAGGATCACAATGAACTGACAGTGTAGTCTCAACTAACTCACGTCTATGTGGCAGTCGTACGTTTCACTACTTTGGCCAAAGTATTCTCATTCAGTACTTCGAATGAAGGTCATCTATCATAAACACTACTCAGGGCCGATTTGACTTGAGGCTTCCTTACTCTATGCATAGGTTTTGTCCTTCAATGGATGAATTCGTCACCCCAGACATCCTACAATCATACGAACCTACTAGAAATGAAACAGTCTACAAGTGTCTTGTATCATTCCTCCTAATTAGGAAATCTTTATCCTAGGAGTACTTAGCTTGTCTCAGTTATCCTAATAACTTAAGCTAAAAGACTTTACTTGATTCTGCCTTCATTTCGATCCTAGTAGATAATAAGTACATCTACGTATTCTTCATATACAGAGATCATACACAACATGCAAAAGTCATTCAAAATACAAATAAATCCTTCGCTTTTATCTTTTTCCATTGTTACCCTTTAATGTAAGATAAGTAAGCTAATCCCTTAAGCTCTTTACTCATTTAATCCCTTTTTCACAATTCCCTTAATCATTGAATCCCTATATACTCCTCATATGGAGTTCATACATAATTCATACCTTAATGCAAAACACCCACTAATGCAAATAGGTATACACTTCAGAAAACATACATAACCATTCCTTAAAGTAATTTACTTACATGGTGCAACATAGAACCACTTCTTTGTTTATCTTAACTGAAGTATTGAACTCAATGCAATTCCCTAACTATGCACATTCAGTAATTACACTTTTAGATTTATATCAAGAAATACGCTCTAGAACATGAAAGAAGAAACAACATGCCTGGTATATGCCTTTCCTTTTAGAGGATGAACTTGATTGTGTTTGCAGCACCTCAGACCTTCAACAAAAGACCTCCAACAACTCTTAGATCAGTCTCTAACTCTTCCTCAGAAATTGATCACTTGCAAAAGATATACAGCTGAAAAGTAATTTCAACTTCTTACTGTGAACTCAGAAATTGTGAAGATAATATACAGAGGATGTCTCTCAACAAATGGTGAAATATGTTCTCAGAAAATATGAAAAGCTTTTCTCAGCAATAATAAAACTCACTCACAGCTAAAGAAAACCACTCAGAAAATATTTTGAAACTCTTAGAATGAGAGAAAACTCGAATTATATATTGTGTGTTTTAGAATGAACAGGGACGACTCAATAAAAATACTAAACTCAGATTGCTCAATGTGTTATTATAATGAATGGAAGGGTGTCTATATATAGGCCCGAATTGCAACGAATTCCACTAATGGAGGCATGTGGATTGACAACAAGTGTCTAGAAATAGTCAAAATGATACTTGGCAAGTGTTTAAACCCTAAGTCATCTCTTCAAAGAGTGATTCGACCTCCAGAGAGCCAGCAAATGAAGAATTTTTCAACTCTAATCTTCAAAAACGCCACATGTTTTTTTTTTGGCCAATCGCATGAAATTGAATGACTTACTCGTTTTAGGTCAAGGTTCAAATGTTCCCACGTCGCCATTTTGGGCCTTGAGATCAGCATTCAATTATTTCTCAGACTAGGTCGCAGCCCAGGCACGAACCAGACGCGTTTTCATCAGGCGCGCAATTTTCTCCATTTTGTTTTCATGAGCTATTCAAAACAAAACATATTTTCTTCCTTTTGAAATGTTCATTAAAAATAAATTCGACTTTTTTTGTTTTAAATATCTCAAGCAAAAGGACTCGATTTCTATGTTGAGATTACTTTTCTCTATAGCCAAAATCGAAATATTTCACCATTTAAATCCTTTATTTTTCTATTACCTTTGTGTTCAATTTCTATTCTATTGAATATTTTGTGTCATTTAAATTTATACAATTTCCATTTCAATATCATACATTTATATATTTTATCATATATGTATTTTAATTAAGTGTAATATTCTTAAATATATAAATATACATATTTTCCGACATTACACCGTGATATTTATATATATTTACATATATGTAAATATTACCTTAATATTAGTACATATATTTTAAATATATAAATATATAATATATTTACATAGGTACTTATGTATTTATGTATATATCCATAATATAATCACATCGTTAATATATACATTTATACATAAATATATATGTAAATTTGCTAGGCAATAATATTAAATATTATTTTCACCACAAACATCAGGCGGAATGTGTACATATATACACTTGTGTATACGTATGTATGCGTATATACATGTCGACACGTGTATGAGCATATCCGTCTGCTTAATGTACACATGTATTGATATGTCTGTACATATAGATACGTGTACACTATGTATAGATGTATGTGCGTTCCCAATCAATCTTTTATATATCTTTCACATCATTCATACATGGGTCATGGTATAGCAAGTCTGACGTTAAACAATCATATCTCCTAAAGCATAAAGAAGTGAATTCAAAATCCTAATGTCAATAAACAAGCCTATGGATGACTTACCCTTATCTCGACAAACAGACTTGGCTTACTCAATCTATAGTATGCGTGTGTATGCTCAATTTGGTAATTGTTACTGTTTACCTGACCAAGTTCCTCCTCGAATGATGTCTCTCCTCTGTCTGAAGGAATAGTCTTCATACCTGCACACCATGACATGACATCGGCAGTCATATGCTCATAACAAGGTAAAACATCTCACAAGTTAGAATAACATTATTCCATAATTGTATGCAACATTTAATCAAGAATTAAATTAATAGTAGTAACAATCAAATGAAACCATCATTTAAACATAACACCATTATTGATAACAAGAACATCATTGTTTTATTCATCATATTGATTCATCTATTACAATCAATTTGCCCTATGAAATAATAGCTATAGAATTCGGGGTGTAACAATGACGATCGGGAAGTCAATTCCTCCCTTCTTTCTTTTCTGAATTTTATCAAAGGAAACAAGTTGCCTAGATATCTCTAACATCAAGATTCTATTGGTTGGGTACTTAGGCAATCTATATGGGTACGAAGAAAAACCTTGCAGCCTGAAATAAGAAAACTTCGGAAACTGAACAAACCAACACACATACCTTTCTATCAACTCCTGAGCTTCTCTCGAGATCCTATGATGAGTCCGCTGCTGAAGTGATCTCGTTATGTGCATGGTAAAGGCATCATTGACACGCTTGAAATGGGTGGTACTTGTTAGGTGCAACTGCGGACAAGCCTCATGGATTTTGAACTGATGAGAGCCGCAACCAATTGGCTCCTTGTAAGATATTCCTCTATACTTCGTCATACGAGACAACATGTAAATGATGTAGGAGCCCATATAGAATGTCTTCGTCCTCCTCAAACTCAGGAGTTGCTCATGCAAGTTGTCACTAATCATCACAGCCTAGTTGATGTGCTCTTTCCCTTCAAGTACGAGGTTGATGTAATAGAACATCCATTGCCCAAAAATAAATGCTTGAGGGTAGCTTCCAACTCTGCTAAGCATCATGATCAGGTCACAATACTCTTGCTTCAAATCATCTGATATAATCTGCTTCGGCAATTTCGTGCGAGAGGGTTTGGGCTTGTTCATCCAGCGAGCATTGATCATGTCAACACATCTCTCGAATGTTGAAGGATACATTCGTTTAGCACACTCTCTCATTTTGTAAATCATCTTCTCATGCACTGGGATTCCAAAAGCTTCGCCAATAGCTGCAGGAGTGAGGTTGGCGAATACTTGACCATCTGGTGAAACAATAGACCTGTGATCAGGCTCATAGCAATTAGCACACTCCATCATCAGCTCTGGACATTGAATAGCTGGCGGGAAACCAAAAACTGCAAATAATCCACTTCAAACAATATTGTGAGAAGTGATTGAAGGACGATGACTGCCAACTCCCATTATCCAACTTTTGAAAGCCTCCATGTTGAAAGATCCTAAATTCATATCAGCCAGCTTGCTCAACTTTGAAGTGAATTTTGACTCTGGCAGGAAAGGCTTGCTCAGCTTCTTGATAACAGCCTGCCTGGATGCACCATTGCTATCTCTGCCAGTTGCTCTTACTTCAGCCATCCTGCAAAATAATAAACAACCATCAGCAATTAACTTAGAAAAATAATAAAATAACATGGGGCTGCCAGTCGACTTTAAGAATTTGAGAAGTTGCAACATTCTATTTCATTTGCAAACCTCAACTTCTCCTCTAACAATCTCGAACTTTCAACACTTAGAAAGTTTCCGAGCAAGCTTCAGCAACTTAAACTCTTAGCAAATTTTCTAACAACTTCACACTTTGAGAAAATCGTCCAACTTCACCTCAACACTTAGACTTTTTAAATTCGCACTTCACAAGTCTTCTCAATGTTCAGCTTCAAAAAATCTTCTTCTTCAAATCGAATTTCTTCAACAACTCAACTCAGCCACAAACTTACCTCTGCAAGCTAGAATCGAACTTCTTCAGCTGGTGAAAAAAAATGAATAAACTTTCAGCTCATATAGGCAAGTCGAATTCTAGAAGGAAGCCAATTTTAGCTAATGCATTAAATTTCCACTACTTCACAGCAGTGTTGACGTGGTTTTTGTGACCGCACCAAACAGCAGAACAAAATAGTCCGAAGGCTACTCCGTTCTCTCTTGATCAAAGTATTCCGTGTGCTAAGATTGCGAGATAGATCACACGTTCAACTCCAAGGTTCCGAAATACTTGGAACACACTCAGTCGGTTGATGTGTATTGCTGTGCTCTTACGAGGGGACTTACACAATTGTTCGGGCTTCTTGCAGTTAACAACAGATAGATGATTCGAAGGGGATTTTGTACGTATGATTTGGCAATATAGTATGTTTTCCTAAAGCTAACCAGAAATGTACGGAAAGTAAAGGAGTATAAGGCCTAAGAAACTTATATCCTATTCTAAATGCAGGATGTGTGGAGTTCAATTTTGGTAGACTTCAACCGAATTTCACCTAGCCTCACGTCGGACAGCCTCAGTAAAATTGGTGCAATCTTCAAAGGGGATAGCAAGAGATGTTCAAATTATAATTTAGCATACATACACCATCAGAACGACGCATATAGGTATACAAATCACAATCGAAGTTAAACTCAAGATAATTTCCAGTCGACCACGCAAGGGGGACTTATCATCAACAAGCCGCTAGTGGTATGGAATGAAAGAAGCTACCTCAATAAAACACCACACATCAAAGTAAACTACTTGCATGAAAATTAAGCTACTTGGATTCGAAAGGAAGAAGATACCTTGCTAGCTATTCATGACAAGACGAATTCCCCGATCAATGAAAAGATCTATTATCATGAAAGTGTTACACAACAATCTCCACAAAAGTTTTCAAAGGGAAAACTTTCTTTCTTCTCCACACTATGCTATCAAACAAAAATGCTAACTCTGCTCTACTCTCTAGCTCTAAAGCTAATGTCTAATAACTACTTCTAATCTTCTAATGAATTACAAATGAGGGGGACTCCCCCTTTATTGAAAGCAACAACTAAACTATGAAAGCAAGACAACTAATCTAAACAAAAACAAAAATTTTAAGCGAACAACAATCAAAAGACCTAAGTACATACAACTCCTAGCATGATTTCTCAGGATGTTCAGTAACAGCAAAGTAGTAGTCATAGTACGAAGTCTTGCAAACTTGTCTTTAAACTCAGAAAAATATTCTTTCAAAGGACAAATCTGAAATTCAGGCAAAACTTCAGGAAAGATTAGTAATTGTGGCAACTCATCTAGACCATGATTAATCCATAAACAAGTTTTCTTTCCTAAATCTCCATAATCAAAATGATATTCTTTGTAGCAGATAGTAGGGAAAGATACAATCTGATGGTCTTCATTCACTGGCCTGAATTCTTGTCTGTCGTCCATTGCTTCATCAGGAGGTCGAAGTTGATGGTGAACCATACCACTTGCATCTAAAACGTGTGGATGATCCAAACTGGGAGGAGTGGGGCGGGAAATAAATTCAAGAGGGCATTTGGAAACTTGGATCATTTCATGCGCTGGCTCCTTTTGAATACCTAACAATGGTTCAAGCCCCAACCCGAATTGCTCTTTGTCAAGCAGTATTTCATTTGTTTCAATTTCATCAAGCAACTCCTCCATGACTGTGAATAATGGATCAAGTGCTGACGCAAAATGCATTTCATATTCTGCCTCCATTTTGGTAGCCCATTGATCATCAAACACATCATCTTGACTTAAGCTGCTTATCATCTCTTCCATCTTGTTCATGCATGGTTGAACCTTTCCATCAGGGAGCATTCCCTCTTGAAGTGTACCGAAATTGCATAAGTCTTTCACATCATCTCTTCTTTGAGCTAAGTCCTTCGTTTCTGGTTCTTGATGGTCTTCAATAGCTCGCAATCTAGTACATTCATTCACTTTTGTATGCTGACAATTGCCTTGGGTGGTTTCTCTTCATTGGATGTATCCCACTGCTTCTTTAATCTTTGCTCCAAAAGCTTCTTGTTCTAGCGTGATGTAGGAATAGTCTTCATCTGCTTGCTCCCTAAGCTCAATCACATCATCCTGTTGTAACTTATTTTCCGTGATATCATCTTCATTTGGTGCTGAAAATGTTTGTGTGGCATATTCAATCCATCCTTTTTCTTTGAAGAATCCATATGGTAGCACTGGCAATCCGAGGCGACTTCTGGCGAAGTTGATGGCTAGTTCACATGTTGTGCAAGTGAACTCTGGATGAGGTGCGTTGTGAATCTGACACCAACGAGGGAGCAAAACACCTTTCAAGCAAACATTGCCAAGTTCCAATTGACCTTGGATCCTAAGTATGAATCTTGCGAAAGCCTCATTCACAACTTCTGGAAGGCTATAATCATCAGGTTCTACATCCAAAACTCCTGGCTTGGGAACATCCCAAAAGAAAAATTTTTCTTGGAGAACAAGCTCTATCCTTGAGAGGAATGTTAAGCAACTGATTTCTTCGTGTTGGGAGGTCTCATGAATTCGACATCTTCCTGGCAAAGCAAACATAGACAAATTCTCGGGCCACAGCTGTGCATTCAATCTTTCATGAATCTGAGCAATATCTGTAAGACTGTCTTGAGAGCAAGAAATGTGCCCATCCATTGAGAAATCTCTTTTTTGATTTTTTTGAATTTTTTAACTTTTCACCTTTTTTTGGATTTTTGACATAAGAGAGATCTAACATATCTCTAATTTGGAATTTCAAAGTTCATACTGGTTCCTTCCAAATCTGGAACAATTGAAGCTCGCCCTCTTCTAGCCAATTCTGTTGATGTGTTTTTCGACGCACCAACGCATAATAAAGTCGCCAATAGCTACCCTATTCTCTCTTGATCAAAGTATCCAACACGCTAAGATTGCGAGAGAGTTCGTGCGTTCAACTCCAAGGTTCTTTCAGTGCGAATAGGCTCAGTTGGCTCAATGTGATTTGCTGGTATTTCAAGGGGACTTACGGAATTGTTCGGCAGCGGAGAAAGGAATTCAAATGCTCAAAAGATTTGTCTATGAAGCGCGGGTTTCCTATTCTAACCAGAAAGTACTGAATTGAAATGGTTGTAGGGTTAAGAAGATTCTAATCTACTCTAAGACGTGGGATATGGAGCTCAACTTCAGCAAACTTCAACCAAACTTCGCTTTGCCTCGCATCGGACAGCTTCCACGGAGTCGGTGCAATCTTCAGAGGAGTAGTTCAAGGTGTTCAGATCATAACTTAGCATGAAAATACCATCACAACGACGCATATAGACATACAAATCATGATCGAAGTTAAGTACATGATATTCCAGTTGACCACACAAGGCGCATTCACCATCAACAAATACACTAGTGGTATGGATAGACGAAGTTGCTTAGATCAAACGCCACATTCCACAACTAACATCTACCTGCATGGAATGAAAATTATACTACTTTGAACTATTTTATGCTACCATTTGAATCGGAAGGACGAAGAAACCTTGCTAGCTACTCACAACAAAGACGAAATTCACCATCAATGAAAAACTCTTTTATTGAGAGAGTGTTCACAACAATTTCTTACAAAGTTTTCAAAGGGAAAACTTTCCCTCTTCTTCAAACTACACTATCAATCTATACTAAGTTACTTCTAACTTGTCTCTCTATTCTAACTTCTACTCTAATTCTACTGTCTAATGAGATACAAATGAGGGGGACTCCCCCTTTTATAGTTGGCCAAGTCCAACGAACGACTCAGATTACAATCCGCTGGATGGCCCAGATCGTGCCACCTTAGCCCTAAACAAGATTCGCCCTAAAAACCGCCACAAAGAGGAGTGGGGTAATAAATGAGCCATTAATGTCCACCATCCTTCTAGAAGATTCCCGTTTGTAGACGTGTTCACACTGTTCTCGATCTTCTTTCTTGATGTTGCTCTTCAACTTCTTCTTTGTCACTTGAGTCTCAACACTTAGCCATTTTCTTGCAACTTTTCCTTCCTTCATGATTCTTCATCTTGGACTATTTGCTTCATCATCATCGTTTGGTCTCGACGTTTCTCCTGCAAAACAAGCAAGGAGAAGAGCATTAGAACACTTCATAATATAAATTCAACTTACTTACCAGGATTCTCACGCTCCAATTCCCAAGCGTTCATCGCCTCCACTAGCCAACTTCTGCCTTCTTCATGATTCTTCATGCCTTAGCCAAATTTTCAACCCATCTTCCTCAAGGGCGTACCATCTTTGAGAAATTCATTTCACTAACTGGAGCTCTGATACTCAATTTCGTTCATCTCTGACTCTGGGAGATTAGTCCCACAAAGAATTCAATCAAATTCACCTAGGCAATTGACTTAAAACTCATCCGCTGAGGCCTTTATCTTGAAAACACATTTTCTTCACATTTGCCTTAGAAAATTTTTAAATTTTCCTTAGGAAAATTCATCAACCTGGTGCCCATTTGAAATCCTTATCATAGAAACCTCGGCAAGCTGTGGAAGACCTTAAAATCCATTCCTCATCGATGATCCTCAATACCCAGAAGAAAATTTCATTTAGAACGCTTCGAACTCATGGGTGCACAACGAACGGGTTCATTTAATTTTCTTGAATTTTGAACCTTGGAAAAAATAATTTTTTAGCAAATTTGATTCCGTTCTTCATCTGTGATCATCCCGTTGCTCTGACTTGAGAAATATTAACTCATCTTGCAATGTTGGCACCTTCTGACTTCATCACTGGCAACTTCACTCGGACTTCAGGAAAATTCATCACTTCACCAGACTTAGGCATATTTTCTAAGGAAGAAAATATTTGTGCCTTAGAAATTTTTTGAATCACTTAGCATTTCTTTTGAAAAATTTTCCCTTAGAAAATTTTATTCATTCTTCAATCCATCTTGCCAGTGGTGAGAAAATTTCATCAACTTCTCTTAGCACATCACACTTAACATATTTATTTTTCATCTGGCAATTTCCAACGCCTAGGCATGTATTATTCATCCTTTGGCAATACTCTCCATTTGAATGTTAAGCGCACTTCACACTTGAAGGGGAAAATTTAACTCTACCACGCCTAGCATACTTTACTTCCCATGCCTTAGCAATTATCATCTCTCCCACCTTGGCATTTTCAACGCCTAGCATATTAGCACTATCATCTTGTACTTGGCGCATATCCCACTTGAAGGTGAATAAAACACTTTGAACGCCTCACTTATCAATTTTGTTTCACCACCCCTTACCTTACCTTGGCACATTTCACACATGGTGAAGGATTAACATTTTAACATCTTATTTCCACGCCTTGGCAATTTATTTCATTTTTCACTTCATACACTTGGGCACATTTTTGATGTCATGAAGGATTTGACTTTTCAACGCCCTTAGTATATTTCTACCCATCAACTTTACCCCTTTAGCACGTCTTAGATTCCTTTTGCATGGGCGCATTCAAAGGAGAGAGAAGAATGACTCTTCGACTTCTTTACTTTTGTCTTGACATGCCCTCATTTGGGCGCATTTGATGCCCCTAGGAGGATGAAAATAGTTGACCTTTTGACTTTGCTTGCCAATTCCTCCTTGTTGAGCTTTGGGCGCATTTTAGGCATGGTGGAGGATGAAATTCTTTGACTTCTTTGACTTTTATCACCTCTCCTTGAAGTGGGCGCATTTTGCTATAGGAGCAGGATGAAACTCATACTTAGAGATTTTTTGCATGCCACTACCTTGAGCTGGGCGCATTTTGGCATGAGAGCAGGATGAAAATCATTGACTCCTTTGACTTTCTTTCATTTGGGTGCATTCTACCCCCTGAGCAGGACGAAACTTAACACTTAGAAAATTTTAAAACTTTCTCCTTGAGGGTGGGCGCATTTTCCCTAGGCAGGTGGATGAAGTTAGAAAATTTCTCAACTTCAGCTGAGGTGGGCGCATTCTGAAGGTGGTGAAGGATGAACCCCAGACTTAGTCATTTTTCCTGACTTCTGCCAACTTCACAACGTCCTGCTATTTATAGTAAGTCTCTTGATTTTCATACTTCGGAAGCTTAGAATGATTTGAAATTTTGAACGCTGGATCTTCACGACTTCATCAACCTGTTGATACTGCTATTTCGGGATGGCCTGCTATTTTTAGCCCATTTCTGAAGGTGGTTTGCTATAAATAGTAAATGCTCGTTTCTGATAGCTCCACTGCTCCGATTAACTTGAAATTTGAATGAGGCGCTCCTCACCACGCGACCTAACTGCTGACATTAGCGCATGCACCTGACTTGCTATTTTTAGCCAGTTTCCAAAATGACTTACTATAAATAGTAAGTGCTCCGTTTGACTTGAAATTTTACCAGCAGATAGCCTGAAGGATGCTGATCGCAGTTGGTTTACACCGGTTTTGAAAATTCTGACTTTTTACCCTTCTTTTTCAAGTCCCGGTTGAAACCCTAATTTGCTCTACATGCGTATCAAATGACTTCGCTTGTCTTCGCTTTCGCCGCATTGGCGATCAGCTCGCGGATTCTCGGAATCGGGAAGCCACCGGACGTACCGCTAAAAATAGTAAGTTCCTATGAGTGATTATCTTCGCTTGCATGTCACACCATCGAAGCTCTCAAAACCCACCAGAATCATCATCCGACATGCAAAAGAAACCCCCATGCAAACCCTAAAAATAGCCTCGGAAGACTGAATTATGAAAGTTGTCTCGTTTTGCATGTTATACTGTTGCGAAGGTCTTGAAAAACCCATAAGGAATATCCAGACATGCAAAGAAAAACTCTGCATCTAGTCCCTGAAATTTGTCTCAGAAGCTGGACTGCTAAAAATAGAAAGTTGTCTGTTTTCGCTCAAATTTTGTATGCGAACAGCCTGGTGTACTCTGAATGCTGTGTGACTGTCGGAATTTCAAAAATGCTGACGGATAGCCTGCAATTGCACGCTTACTAAAAATAGTAAGTACCTCAGAATCCGATGAAAATTAGCTGAGAGCCTGCTGGAAGCACACTGACAACAACGTTAGTCTCAGATTTCAATTTATTCACCTCATTGAATTCAAATTGGCGTGAAGGAATCAAACCCTAATTTTAAAGACTTGGCCAAAAACCCAATTTACGTTCAAAGACGGGTACATCCCCAGATAGACAAAGCAAGAGAGAGAGACAACAACAAAACGATCGAAAAGCAAAGCCAAAATTAGGGGGGGTCCCCATTTGCAATGGGGCGATGTGTGAAAAACGTCACAACAAGCAGGAATTCGAATTTCCCTCCCTTCGGTAATTTCAACACTTGTCATCTGGCGTCCAAAATCTTGACCTTCTAGAATTTCAAAGGATTCATCTTGACTGGCGTACTTGGCATTTGAATTCATTTTGAAAAAATTCACTTCAAATTCACTCTTTAAGAAATTTAATTCACAGGTTGAAGCTCTGACATTTAATTTTATTCATCTTTGACTCTGGAAGATTCATCTCACGAAGAATTCAATCAAATTCATCTAGGCAATCCATTTCAATTTCATCATCCGAAGCATTTTATTCTTGAAAACACATTTTATTCACTTTGCCTTAGAAAAATTTAAATCTTCCTTAGGAAAATTCATTATTTCGAGTGTCGATCAAATTCTCCATCTTGAAAGCCTTGGCGAAGTGCAGAAGACGCTAAAATCCACTCGTCGAAGATCTTCAATACCCAGAAGAAAATTTCCTTCAGAACGTGTCGAATTCATGGGTCTACAATGAAGGGGTTCATTTAATTTTTTGAATTTTAAACCTTAGGAAAATACATTTTCTCAAATTTAATCCAATTCTTCCTCCTTGGGCGTATTTTCCTTGCTCTGCTTTGAAAATCTTAATCAACCTCGCGAAGCTAGCATCCCCTGACTTCTTCTCGCAAATCCATCCATGTCTCATGAAAATTTCAAGTCCTTCAGGTCTAGGCGTATTTCTTCTCTAGGGGGTGAAACTTTGTGCCTTAAGAAATTTTAAATTAAAATCACTAGCATAGGCACATTTTGAATTTTGCCTTAGAAAATTTTCATTCATCTTCAATCATTTTGCTTGTGGTGAGGAATTTTTTTTTTATCAACACTTAGCACAATTTTCCTTTAACACCTTGGTCGCAATTTGTATGTCATGGAGGATATTAGCCATGCCTAGCATATTTTTTTTTATTCAACTTGTATCTTATCTTGGATTTGGCGCATTTTACACATAGAGGAGGATGGGCGCATTTAGCATGTGCAAGAGGATTTTGACTTTCAATGCCTTAGCCTTCCACTTTACTTTTACCTTGTTCAACATCAACGCCATGGTAACTTGCTCCTTGTCTTTACTTCAACTTGGCGCATGTCATACCTTGAGGAGGATGGGCGCATATCACATGTGTAGAGGGATTAACACTTAAATGCCTTTGACTCTTTGACCTTTTCTTCTAGCTTGGCGCATTTAACACATGTGGAAGGATGGGCACATATGGAGGGGTGAGGTGGACGAACTTCTAGACTTAGGCAATTTCTCACTTCACTAGTTCTTCCCTGGGCGCATTTCACATGTTCAAGAGGATGGGCGCATTTCATACATGGTGAGGGATGAAACTTTTGCTTTAGAAATTTTTTAAACTTCCACCACCTTGCATGGGTGCATTTCATATGGGGTGAAGGATGGAGCACCAACGCCTTTGACTCTTTGACCTTGCTTGCACATGGGGGCATTTGAGGTATGGAGGTGGATATAACCTCATGCCTTAGAAAATTTCTTGACTCCTATTACCTTGAGGGCACATTTAGCATAGGCAGGAGGATAAAACTTTGACTTAGAATTTTTTTAACACCTTCATCCTTCTTTGGGTGCATATGGGGGTACCTGCAGGATATTTCAACACTTAGAAAATTCTCAACATCTCCAGCTAAAGTGGGCGCATTTGGCATAGGCAGGAGGACAAAGTTCCAGACTTAGAAATTTTTTCATCTGCCTGCTTTTGCCTTACTATATTTAGTAAGTTCTTGACTTTCCTTCCTCTGGAGCTCAGATTGATACAGAATTTTAAGCACAGGGTCCTCATGACCTACTTAACCTGTTCATACTGCCATCTCGAACTGACTTGCTATTTATAGCACATTTCCGAAGGTGGTTTACTATTTATAGTAACTGCTCGTTTCGAAGACCTCCACAACTCTGTTTGACTTGAAATTTGAATGACGCGCTCCTCATCGGATGACTTGCCCATTCACGCTGGCGCCTGACGTTGATTTACTATTTTTAGCCAGTTTCTGGAACGCCTTACTATAAATAGTAAGTGCTCCGATTGCCTTCAAATTTCACCGGTGGATAGTTTGAAAGATGCTGACTGCAGTGGGATACACCGGTTTTCAAAAATTCTGACATTTTACCCCTCATTTTGGGTCTCGAAGCTGGAAACCCTAATTTGACTTGCATGTATATCAAATGACCTTTGTTTGACTTTGTTTCTGTTGCACTTCGCCCTGTTTGTGGTTCTGATGCGCTGGACAGCTGCCGGAATGCACCTGCTAAAAATAGTAAGTCTCTGAAAACTGATCATCTTGCCTTGCGTGTCACACCACTGCGTAGGTCTTGAAACACCCATAAAGAATCACCCGACATGTGTTGAAAACCCTGACATGCAAACCCTAAAAATAGCCTCCGAAGACGGCTCCTGAAAAAGTTCTAATCCTGGTTTGCATGTTACATCGTTGCGAAGGTCTCGAAAAACCCACAAGGAAAATGCAGACATGCAGAGAAAATCTCAACATGCAAACCCTAAAAATAGCCTCTGAAGGCTGAACTCTGAAAATCATCGACTCATTTTGCATGTTATACCATTGCGTAGGTTTCAGAAAACCCAGAAAGAAAATAGCCTCTGAAGGCTGAACTCTGAAAATCATCGGCTCATTTTGCATGTTATACCATTGCGTAGGTTTCAGAAAACCCAGAAAGAAAATGCAGACATGCATTGAAGAATTCTGCATATAAACCCTAAAATTTGCACCGGAAGCTGAATTTGCTAAAAATAGACATTTGTCCGTTTCAGCTCAAAATTGGCAGACGAGCAACTTGATGTGTTCTGGATGCAGTGCGACTGTTGAAACTTTGAAAGTGCTGAAAGAACGACCTGAATTGCACATTTACTAAAAATAGTAAGTTGCCAGATTTCACTGAAATTGAGTTGGAAACCTGCTAGAAGCATGCTGACATCAACGTGAAGCTCAGATTTCAATTTATTTACTTCATTTGACTTTAGATTGACCAGAGAAATACAAACCCTAATTCTCAGACTTGGCCAAAATTTCACGTTCAAGCTCAATGACGGACACATCCCCGGAAAGCGAACAGTAGAAAGAGATAGAAAGAGAGAGAGAGACAAAACCAAAGCCAAAAGACCAGAATGGAGCAAAAATTATGGGGTCCCCATTTTGAATGGGGCGATGTGTGAAAAGGTCACAACAAGACCCTTCTAGGAGAGTCTCTTTTATCTGTTTGTAGGTTTTGAAGTAACTCGGATGTCCTGCAAGTGGTGTATCATGAATGACTCTCAAAATCTTCTCCTTCAGCTTCGATTTAGGCACTAAATAAATCATGTCCTTGTAGTAGACAGCATCATCCACCACTTTGTACCTGTCATCCTGAACCTTGCCATCCATCAATTTGCATGCAAAGGTATTCTTGGAGTACTCAACTAAAAGATGAGCCTTCCAAACAGCTGAAATTTTTGCCAAGGACAAAATAGTGGGTTTCCTCAAAAGAGCATCTACAACAATATTCTTTTTCCCCTTCACATACTCTATGTCAAAATCATATGCCTGAATTTTACTAACCCACTTTTGTTGACACTCATTCAAATCCTTCTGCTCCAAGAAGTATTTCAAACTATTGTGATTTGTTCCGACAACAAATTTTCCACCTACCAAATTCTGCCTAAACTTTGCCAACGCATGCATGATGGCAAGCATCTCCTTATTGTAGATGGAATATAGTCTCTATATCATGGAGCTTCCTTCTCTCGTAGACAATGGGATGTTTGTTCTGCATAAGAACTGCTCCAATTCCCTCACCTGAAGTATCACATTCCAAAACAAAAGGTTGAGAGAAATCAAGTAAAGCCAAAATAGGACAAGTGCTCTTTACCTCTTCTCCTCTATCCACTTGAAAGCTCCCTTCTTAGTGAGATTTGTAAGAGGCGCACCACTTATCACCTTTTTGCTAACTCGAGTGTGGTGGAAGGTATAAAAGATAAATGTGAAATGATATCCAATCTATCCAATATTTAAATCAACATTGAGCTAAAACAAAATTCCTATCATTAAAGAAATAGTTTGGAGCTTTGGTCATTTTGCCATATAAAAGTAGAAATTTGAATTGTGATAACTTGGTAATGTCTAGTAGAATTTGCTGGTATAGCATGACATTGTGGTATACTAGAGGAAAATAAAGAGAAAATAGATAAAGACCTAGTTGCTACCCTAGCTGTGATTCTAGAGGAATTGTGTGTGTTGTAGCCACAACAAATAATCAACTCTTCTCCCCACCCTACATTTAAGAAGATTCCTATGGGGAATTTGCCTCTCAAATATTGACTTTTTTTGCTAGTGCTTAGTATGCCCATGGTGTAGCATGTTCTCACGAAAGCTTTTAGCAAAGAAAAGTACCATGATGTGGAAGAGCTCTGATGGGCCTAAGAAAACCATGGGGGATTTATTGAAGTTGTTCTTGTTTGAAGATTTAGAAGAAAAAATATTTTATGTGCTACATGTCAAGTATGACCTTGTCAAATGGAACAAGAGGCCCAATTTCTTGGCAAAGGTTGAAGAAAGAAACACTCCTTTGTTATGGACTAGTTTTCATGCAATGCATAACAAAGGTCATGGGTGACATCATAGGAGATGTGGTTTTAGTAGGGGTGGCAGAGGGCATGGTTGTGGTGATCAAAGGTAGGGAACTCTATCTGTGAGATTTGGTGTTGGATCCATAGAGGAGCTTAGAGGGCTCTTGAAGATGGTAAGAGGTAGTGGGGCAGTTTCAAATCTCTAAAACAAATTTTGGTAATATTTGCTGTCTATGTTGTCAGCCCTTGTAATCTAATACTTGTAAGTGGCCAATTTTGCTAATTGTAGTGGCCACCTTAGTATGTATCATGAGCATTTAGTCAAGAATATCTGTAGGTTTGCCTTTCTTTTGGTATGATGTGGCTTCTTGCCTCATGTTTAGACTAAATCCTTATGCACTTTTATGTGGTTTGGGGCAAGCATGCCAAATAAAACCCCACTTACAAAAATAATGTAATGTAATATCATACAGTTGATCATAGACTAAAATAAAAGTTTATTTTGTTCTAGAAGAACAATGCACATGGCTAGCCCAAAGTGGGACGATGTGTGCACCTCATCAAAATCTCTCACCATTTCATGGTACATATCTATAACATTTTTTTGTGGGTATGTGGCTAAGCAACCTAACCACTAACGTCAAGGTTTTATGTTATATTGGTTAAATGGCTAACATACATACAACCTTAATTTTAAAGGGTATATCTTAACAAAAGCCTGTAAACTGTGATTGTCCAATTTTAGCTTACAGCAATGGCTGGTAGCAAAAATTGAATTCAAAATTGATTTTCAGCAAATGGTAGCAATAAAATCTCCCTTTTGGAATCATATTTGACTTATGTTCAATGCAAATTTGAAGAAGGATAGGTGACAGACAAAATTAGTTGGTGTTCCAAATAAGTGATGACGGGTAATGAATGCTAAGAGATTCTTTTTCCTAAGATTTGTTTTGGTGATAGTGTCTATTTATTTCATATTCATCATGTCTTTATTACCAATTTGTGTAATAGGCATGTAGATGCTTGAGGTTGTGGCTTTGTATTTCAGTGTTGTGTGCAGGTATCAACTGAAGATAGTTCATAACAATGTTTTTAGACCTATCCTTACATGTTTCTATTTTTATCCAGTATGTTCAGCATTCTATGCCCCAATGCATTAAATTAATGAAATCAATGCTCTTGTTCCTTTACAATTTGGTCTCTAATTGTATGTGAGACCTCCAAAGTTTTGGCATGGAATTTTTGCCTTTGCTCAACATCATCAAGATGAAACATTCCTGATTTTCATGAGTTGCAAATATTTATATGATCATAGAATGCTCATTATGAGCAGAAAAAGGAGGGTCTTCAACAAACCATGCAGAATATTTGTCTCTATTAGTAATAATAGGGGGCATCAATTGAACTCTACATAATGCTGTTAACTAGCTCAAAATTTGCAAGAACTCAAACGTTTGGTGTTTTGGTCTCAATATTTACATATTCTTGTTTAATGTCAAGTCTATTTGCAAGTCTATTTGCTAGTCTTTACAGTTCAATAAAAAATAACATTCATTTGTACTTGTCCTTAGGACATTGGCATTTAATCTTTAGAAGCAATGTGACCTTTGTATGAAATATTTTTAACTAAAGAATTTTTCCTTATATTGGTATGCTTTAAAGTTCCATGTTCTATATAGGATGGTAGGTGCTTGTTCTTTTCTTACCTTCAATGCTTTTATTACGAAAAGTGTAAATTTTAACCATTTGAAAGGAAGCAGAAAATACCATTGTTTTTGGTTTTATTGCATATAGGATAATCTTAGATCAGCTTGTAAGCCATAGTGGCACTATAAGTGCATTCAACCAACAAATCTAACACATTTTTTTATAACAGCCAGTGTTGTTGGCAATCTCAAACACTATTGGATTTCTGCATCCAAAATCTCCAGTTTATCCACGCATTGCTCAAGGAAAGGCCTGGAATGAAGTAAGATTTCTATTTGTTACAGTGTAGAGTTAAATAAGTAGTTTCTAATTACTTTGTCTTTTACTGCAAATTTTCTTTCAGATTTGTTGGATGTCTTTTCATTTTCTTTCAAATCATATTGCTCTAGAGTTTTGTGCAGGCTGTATGTTTGTGGTCAGTTTGATTTTTCTGTGAGTTGACTATTTATATTGTAGATCACGGTGGGTTGATTATAAATATTCTAGATTGTGATATTTACAAAGACCCCTTTTGGAGAAATGTGGTCCCCATTCATTATAAAAATTCACAAATTTTTAACACTTCTAATAGCATAAAATCCTGAATAAAGTCTTGGTATTTATGTACAATAAGGGTACTTTAAATAATATGTAGAACTAAAGAAATTTGATAAATATTTACAAGCTTAGAAAGCAGTAGCATAAGAATAATAATTTAAAATATTTTACAAAAAGGTCAGCGCCGATGCAAACTCTTAAACTTTTGTGAATAGCGGTCACTTCACTTTTTGTTTGGAAAGTACCAAATATTGTGTTAATCTAAAATGAGTGGATTACTGTTTGACAGTTTGTGAATGCTGGAAAGGATAAAAATCATGCATTTGGTAAATATTTTACATATATTTTATAATAAAGGTCTTGGATTCTTGCTTGTGACAGTTCTTCCTCTCAACATACTTGCAATAGACATCATTATTACTATCAATTATTGAACTTGCTAAAAGGATTATAAAACTGAACAACTACACAAATCTTTCTCCTTATAGGCTTTGTTAACATTTTAGTTTGTCTTTTGCATGACAACAAAATATGGAATAGTGAGAGGTTAAACCTCTCTACAAATTTTGGGGGGAAACTCCCTGAGATCCAACTAAAACTAAAACTAAACTACTAGACCCTAGACTAAAACTATAGACAAGATATGCAGATATGCACACTGTACGAGATTTCAGTATGGGAGTTTGCATAAAGGAAATAATTAAGTGCCTATGTTTTTGCTTCAGATACATGCTTCAGACTTTTAATAGTTGTGCCCTGCAGTTAGATTTTCAAATATTGAAAAGAAAACTATCTAAGTAGGAACAAACACAACTTCATATTGGCTAAAACATAGACTAGTATTGCATTGCAAATAAGATTTGGAGGAACAACAACCTGAATAAAGATAAGATATGATTCCAAGAATTGAAAGGCTATGTTGCATGCAAAGCTACAACTCTAGGTAGATGATTATCATCAATAAAAAGCTTAAGTCAACATGATGTACATTCAATTCAATTCATGAAATTACAAACAGAAAAAAACCATTAAAGAGATAATATGTTGTATGATATTCAACAACGTAAGCTCAACTTCAACTATTATTAAAGTGTCTTGTGCCCAAGGCACTTATTTATAAGTTACAATGAATAGCTTTTAGGGATTTGAGAATAATAATTAAATATCCCAAAAAGAATTGCTTTAAAACAAAGCTATACAAGAGTTGTAAAAAAAGTGGAAAGAAAGGAACTTAAATCAAATCTAATCTAAAACAACTAATAAAATACAACGTAACTAGGCAGCCTAAAATTAGGCTATCATTCATTGTTAGAAATAGAACATGATCAGAAATGACACTTGATAAATCCATTGCTAAAAATAGCAATCAGCACGAGTGTTCTCCATGATTTTGAATGTAATGTCCCCTTCTCCATGACCACTCAGAATGCTATTTTAGCCTTATTAATTCCCGAAGGCTAAAGATGTAATAAGGGAATTCATTTATTTAATTATTTAATATTGCCTGGCAAGAAAAACTAAAATTAGAAGGTAATATTGAGTGATTAATTAAATAAAGTTATAAAGTGACTTTAAGTGAAATATTTAAAAGGTAACTTTATTAAGTCACTTTATTATATTTGAGCAGGAATTTAAGTGGGAAATATAAAAGGAGTTTGGAGGCTCATTTTCGTTGATGCTTGGATTATTTTCTCACTTTTTATTTGGAGAGATTTTCGAAGCCTATCGGTTTTGGGGACAGGGAAACCCTAGGGCATTAGTTTTGGTAGTGAGACTAATCTACCCTAGCTAGATTGTGGAGGAGGTTACTCAGATCTTCTACTGGAGCTTATTGCAATTTTGTGAGTCTCTTTTAGAGACAAAATTGGTGCAAATTAATTATATATTTTCAGATTGGTTTGTGCAAGGGTTTGGAGTCAAATGAAGGCATTGTGGTAAGCTGTTCGGTATCCCTCCTGAGCTTAATCTTCAGTTCTGAGTTTATAATGGGGCTGTGAAAGGAGTCGACCTCTTCAAAAAAGAATGCAGTGAGTTCTACTTGTGGCGTGAGGGTTCTTGTTCTTTTTATGCAAGTTCGACCATCTCAAACAAGGTCATGACACTCTTTGGGCCAACATTTCGCCATATATCAGTCTGAAACAACACTTAGCAGCCACGTGAGGGTTTGTCTCCTGGTCGACTAAGCAATAGGAGCCAAAACGTGGAGTTTAGAGTAGATACTAGGGCCTAACAAAGGCGTGTTGATTAGCACTGTTGCTTCTTGGTCAGGAAATTAGTGGTCTGGCTTTCCAGAACTTGTGCATGACCCTTCTTGGAGTTGTTGTCCTTATGAGAATCACCTGGGTTCCATATTGTAGGGCGTGACTATATTGGGAGGAAACGTGCCATTCTATTCCTGCTGTTCACTGTTTCCAATCATGGTGAGTTGATATCAGGTTTGGTCCTCCTCATATATATGTATGATTTCTAATGGCTGGAGGAATATTGCAAGTTGCTTCTATTTTCTGAGCCTAAATTGAATGCTAAAACTGTAAATGAGCATCAGGAAATACTCTGTAATAGTTTGAATAGCTATTGTTTAAGCAAAGTCCTCTTGGCTATAGTTCATTCTACTAAAATCATATTGACATAGAGTTCTGAGACAATTTATGAGTCTGTAATGTTCTGATTTAAATTTTTGAGCGTGGTATATTGCAAAAATCAGACTTGTATGAAGCCAAAAATATTATAGCTTTACTTGCCAATGTTATTTATGCATCTTCTTGGCTGTGTCAATCAATCTACCTCTGTTCTTGTGCTAAGCTTGATAAAATAGAATATCTATCAAATTGGGAAAACAATCGAAAAACTCTACCTTGACCGGGAAGGTATTTTACAGTGGTATCAGAGTTGGTTTCCTGCTAGCCTATGTGCTCAGAAAATTCAGTGGTTTTTCAGTTGCATGAAATGTTATGAATCCTGAAGATCAAGCCTACATAACATACAGGAGAAGAAGGGCTAGAGAAGAAGGTTTTGGTTTGTTTACTTCTACTTCATCTGATGAGGAAAACATGGGTGAAAGACGTTAAATGGGTGATATACATGAAATACCTGAGGGTAGTACATATCATATCCTCAATGACCTTGCTAGAAGTCAACAACAGGTAGTGCAGCTCCTAACTCAGTTGATGAATGATAGAAAAAACGCTAGTGACAATGGTAATCATGGTATAGGGGACACAAACGGTCATCATGGAGGCAATGGGAATAATGGAAATAATGGAAATAATGGAGAGACAAGTAACACACATATCCCAGCACATAGTCACACTAGGAAAGCTAGTAGAGTGACTCCCAGGCCTCTTATGCCTCAATTTTTGGGAAGTCAACCTGCTAATAATCCAAGACAGCAAGCACAAGACAGCAAGCACAAGGCGAGGCCTTCACTGATTATTTGAGGGAATATATATCCCTTGGAGATGAGTTCCATGCAGCCATGACCCTACAAGATTTCTGTGCTATAAAATACAAGAATAGACCCAGAGATCGCAATAGGGGCCCTCAAAATTAGGACTTGCAGGATAAGGTGGGAAAACTTTCTATCCCTTCGTTTGATGGTTCCAGTAAGTGCATTGCTAGATCATGGGTTCAAAAGTTGGACACTTATTTCCAACTCAACCTGATGTTGGAGTTAGAGGCAATCAAGTATGCCACTTTGCATTTGGAGGGTGAGGCTCATGAGTGGTGGTACCATGGGCTAGTTACTTTAGGCCATGCCAGTATCACATCAAACTTGGACTTTACACAAAAAGTGATGGATCGATTTGATTAGAAGGATCTTGAGCTTCACTTCAGAGAGTTGGCACAATTCAAGCAAAATGGTACAGTTGATGCATACATTGTTGAGTTTCAGAGACTCTTAGTTATGGTTTCAGAGGTGTCTGAGCATAGGTTAATCATGTTGTTCATTGAGGGTCTGTTGACGTGGTTTTTGCGACTACACCAACACAGAATAAAGTCGCCAACGGCTACTCTATCCTCTCTTGAACAAAGTTTCCTGCATGCTAAGATTGCGAGATAGATCATACATTTAACTCCAAGGTTCCTTCAGTGCGAATAGCCTCAGTTGGCTTGATGTGATTTTGCTGGTATTTCAAGGGGACTTACACAATTGTTCGACAGTTGACAACAGACAGCGGACTAAGGGCTTTTGTGTAATTCAAATGATTTGGCAAGTGAGCACAGGTTTCCTAATCCTAACCAGAAATGGACTGAAATTAAATGAGTGTAGGGCCTAAGAAGTTTATGTTCTACTCTAAGGCGTGGGACATGGCGATCAATTCTTACAGACTTCAACCAGGCCTTGCTTTGCCTCGCTTCGGACAGCTTCCACAAAACCGGTGCAATCTTCAGAGGAGTGGCGAAAGGTGTTCAAATTATAACTCGACATGCAAGTACCATCAAGACGATGCATACAAACACGTGAATCACAATCGAAGTTAAGTTTGAGAAGTAAATCCAGTTGACCACGCAGGGCGAACCCACCGTCAGCGAGCCCGCTAGTGGTATGGACAAGCGAAGTCTTGTTCAAATCGAGCACCACATTCCACAATTACTAAGTACTTGCATGAAATGAAATCTACTTTACTTTAAGCTACTTCAAGATGCTACGTGAATTGGAAGGACGAAGAAGCCTCAACAACTACTCATAACAAAGAAGAAATCACCATCAATGAAAATTCTTTTATTATGAAAGCATTCATGACAACTTCTTACAAAGTATTCAAAGGGAAGACTTTCCTTCCTCTTCAATCTAAACTATACTATCAACTATTCTACTTTCTACTCTATCAATTTCTCTCTACTCCTCTGTTATCCTAACTCTGATCTAATTCTAATGAGATACAAATGAGGGGGATGCCCCTTTTATAGATAGCCAGTCCAACGGACGGCTTAGATTACAATCAGCTGGATGGCCAGGATCGTGCCACCTCAGCCCTAAACAAGATTCACCCTAAAAACCGCCACCAAGAGGGGTGGGGTAATAAATGAGCCATTAATGTCCATCATCCTTCTAGAAGATTCCAACTTTGAAACGCGTTCACATTGTTCTTGATCTTCTTCTTGACGTTGTTCTTCAACTTTGCTCGAGCTTCCATTCTTTTTTCCATCTTGAGTTTTGAAAACATTTCTTCTCTGTCACTAAGTCTCAACACTTAGCCATTTTCTTGCAACTTTTCTTCCTTCAAGGTTGAAATGTCATCTTGGATTACTTTCTTCATCACTTTAAGTTATCACCGCTTGGTCTCGACGTTCCTCCTGCAAAACAAGCAAGGAGAAGAGTATTAGAACACTTCATAATATAAACTTAACTTACTTACCAAGATTTTCAAGTTTTGATCTCCAAGGGTTCATCGTTTTTCTTCTAACAAACTTCATCCTCAAATTCTCCATGCCTTAGCCAAATTTTCATATTATCATTCATCTGGAGACTTGAGCTTCCATTTTCATTCCACAGGCCGAGGCGTTCAGTCTGGCTCGAGAAAATTGTTTTGATCAGGAACCCGATCAAAAATCATCTAGGCGATCATTTTCAAATTCATTCGCCAAGGCATTTTATCTTCACAAACATTTCTTTCCTTGCCTTAGAAAATTTTAAAATTTTCCCTTAGGAAAATTCATTGTTCAAGTGCCGATCAAATTCTCCATCTTAAATGCCTTGGTGAAGTGCAGGGGACCTTGAAATCCATTCCTTGTCAAAGGTCTTCAATACCCAGAAGAGAATTTTCTTCAAAACGTGTAGAATTCATGGGTATACAATGAACGGGTTCATTTAATTTTCGAATTTTGAACCTTAGAAAAAATAATTTTTTTACCAAATTTATTTCCATTTTCAAGCCTGTGAGTATTTCTAGTTGCTCTGACTCGAAAATATTTTATCCACCTCGCGAAGCAGGCACTCACTGACTTTTCCACTGGCAACTTCATTCGTGCTTCTGAAAAATTTCATACCTCCAAGTCCAGGCATGATTTTCCTAAGGAAGAAAATATTTTTGTGCCTTAGAAATTTTTTAAAATATTTAGCATTTTTGGATTTTGCCTTAGGAATTTTATTCAACTTCATTCATTTTGCTTGTGAGGAAAATTTCATCAGCTTCACTAAGGAAATTTCCTTTTGAATGCACATATCATGGAGCATATTTAATTCCAACGCCCAACAGATTTTATTTATCACATGGCAATTTCCAACTCCTTAGTTATTTTATCTTTTAACATCATGAACTTTGGGCGCAATTAGCATATGTGGAAGAAAAACTCAAGCGCCTTCACTTGTCAACTCCCATTCACCTTACCTTAGGCGCATTTCACACCTGCAAGGAGACTTTACTTCCAACACCTAGGCAACATTAATCTTTTAATTTTACCCTCACACTCTTTATTCACCTTTTACTTAGTTCAACTTGGGTGCATATCACACTTTATGAAGGATAAAATATTCAATGCCACTCTTGTCTATCTTGGGCGCATTTAGCACATGGTGAAGGATGAAACACATTCAAACACCCTTGACTTTTTGACTTTGCATGGGCGCATTTGAGAGGGAGAGGAGAATAAAGCCTTTTCCAACACCCAACTTTGACCTTGTTGACTCCTTTGTAGCATGGGCACATTTAGCATGATGTGAAGGATAAAGCTCACTCAAACGCCTTTGACTTGTGACTCTTGAGCTTCTTCATTTTTGTCCTTACATGCCTTTGCTTGGGCGCATATCATACTTGAGGGAGAATGAAACTTCAACTTAGAAAATACTTTGCATGTCACCACCTTGAGGGCGCATTTAGCTATGTGTGGAGGATAAACTTTTTGACTTGCCAGACATGGGCGCATTTAGCCACAAGAGGAGGACGAGTTTCATACTTAGAAAATTTTCTAGCATTTTGCTACTACCTTGAGCTGGGCGCATTTGGAGGGGTAAGCTTCAAATTTTGAATACTTAGTAAGTTTTCCAACCCCTCCGCCAGTCAAGGGCGCATATGAGAGGTCATGCTTCAAATCTTAAGGACTTAGTAAATTTTCAAGCATCACCTTTCACTTTGGGCGCATTCTCATGGGCAAGCTTTCACTTTTCTAACACTTAGAAAATTTAGAGGCCCCTCTTTACCTTGGGCGCATTTAGACCCTCATGCATTCAATTTTCATGCCTTGGTAGAATCTTCACTCCTCCAGCAGCTTGGGCGCACTTGGGAGGTGGTACTTCAAATTTCTTATACTTAGAATATTTTCAAGCTCCACATGCAAAGCAAGGCGCATTTGGAGGGGTCCTCATCCAACTTTGCAACACTTAGAAGATTATCAACCAGCTTCAAGTTCAAGGGCGCATTTCACCATGGGAGCTTCCAATTTGTAGCACTTAGAAGATTTTTCAAGCCTCTCATCTATCTGGGCGCATTTGGACCCCTGAGGTTTCATATTTGAAGGACTTAGAAATTTTCAAGACCTCTTCAACCTCAAGGTGCATTCAGGGTGCTTAGAAATTTTTCATCAACCTTCAGCCTTTTAAAGGCGTTTTTCACTGGCTGGACTTGAAAATTTATCAATTACAAATGAATTTTATGCCATTTGTCAAATTTAGAGTGATTCGTTCATGCTAACCCTAGGTTGCCCCAACTTTCTATTTTTAGAAAGTTCCCTAGATTTTGTGCTTTGGATTGACTTTTGACTCTAAAGAGCCTGATTTTGCTTTGTGTTGACTCTCGGGATGTGATTGAACTGTCGGGGCCTGATGCCTGCCTGCACCTGCTATTTTTAGCAACTTACTAAAAATAGCAATTGCTCAGAATGTCTTCAAATTTTGCATGCCGATTGCCTGAAGGGTATTGATCGTGACTGGACGCTGCTTATGCCTAGCCGTCATGTTTCGCCCTTGATTTTAGGAAACCCTAATTCTTCTGCGCAGGCTTGGTAAAAATAGTAAGTGCTTGATTTTTGAATCTCTGCAACTCTGTTCGCCTTGAAATTCGAATGACGTGCTCCTCACCACGTGACTTGCCTGCTGACATCGGCGCCTGCTGTTGACTTGCTATTTTTAACTTGTTTTTGAAATGACTTACTATAAATAGTAAGTGCTCCGTTTGCCTTCAAATTTTACTAGTAGATAGCTTGAAAGATGCTGATCGCAGTGGTATACACCGGTTTTTGAAAATTTTGACTTTTTACGCCTCTTTTTGGGTCTCGAAGCTGGAAACCCTAATTGGTCTTGCATGCGTATCAAACGACCTCCGTTTGTCCTCGTTTCAGTTGCATTGCGATCAGTTTGTGATTCTAAAGTGTTGGGAGGCAGCTGCCGGAATGCATCTGCTAAAAATAGTAAGTTGTTGAAGAAGTGATTATCCTGCTTTGCATGTCACACCACTGTGTAGGTCTCGAAAAACCCACAAAGAATCACCTGACATGCAAACCCTAAAAATAGCCTCGGAAGGCTGAATTCTAAAAGTTGTTATCTCACTTTGTGTAATGTCCCCATTTTTGCCATACGCTCTTCGTTTGGTTTTAGCCTATTTCCGGAAATCCATAGGCTACTCAGATGTGCGAATTTAGGGTTTCCACTTTCATTAAGCCTTGCTTTCAGCTCAGTTCTGCTTTCTGTTAGTTTTGAGGTAAACTTACTATTTTTGGTAGTGGCTATTTTTAGTAAGTCTAATTTTGGCAGTGGCATCATCAACAGTTCAACTCAAGTCATCTTGTTATCCATCAGTCTCAGTTTGGCTTTGGGTTTGGTTTTCTTCATGAGTTGAGTTTATACTTAGTCAAATTTCATGTTTCTCAGTTGTACCCCACACCTAGGAGTAATAACTTCATGTTGTTTTAAAAGAGGGGCCATTAAGGGGGTCAATTGTGCATTTAATGATTTATTAAATGCTTTATTGTTGCAAAGTGAAGTTGGACGCCTAAAGGAGGTTAAGTAATATTTTATTATTTCAAAAAGGTGGCGTCCCTTTTGGAAGTTGAAGTGATTCAACGTCTTGGAATTTGAAGAGTTCTTGTTGCTTCATTTGCCAACTAAAGCTTATATATTGCTGCTGTTTGAAGAGCTGATTGATCGAATGTTTATGCTAATGTTATCTGTCAAAATGACAACTTGTTTAATGCCAGGGGATGCTTACCTCTTTTGTTGTGACCTTTTTCACACATCGCCCCATTCAAGATGGGGACCCCTAAATTTTGCTGGTTCGGTCTTTTGGCTTGGGTTTTCTCTCTCTCGCTCTATCTCTTTGCTTAATGTCGCCTTTAGGGGTTCGCCCGTCGGTGAGTTTAAGCATGGCGACGGTCACGAAATTAGGGTTCCTTTTCCTACAGTGGGTCCGAGGTGAATAAAGTCGGTAAATTGAAAATTAAGGCTTAACATTGTTGTCGACATGTTTCCAGCGGGCTTTATTGATTTTCGGCTAATTGAGGAGATACTATTTTATTAAGTGTGAAATTACGGTAGGTTAAATTAGAAGCACTTTTTGAGATTCCGGCAGTCACACGGTATTCCAGGCATATCAAGCTACTGCGTGCAAGTTTGGCAGCGGACCCAACACTATTTTTAGCGGTCCGACGCGTACAAATTCGGGAGTTCAAATCACGAGTTCTCCTTTCCATGTGGCATATTTCATGCAGGTTTTGAGACGCCGCTAATGATATAACATGCAAGACGAGGCGACAACTTTCAGAATTCAGTCTTTCGAGGCTATTTTTAAGGTTTGCATGTCAGGGTTCTTTTGCATGTCGGATGATTCCTGATGGGTTTTTCGAGAGCTTCGCGATGGTGTGACATGCAAATGAAGATAATCACTCGATGGGAACTTGCTATTTTAGCGGTGTGTCAGCGACCACTTCCCGGCGGTTCGAGGAATCCGCAGTCAGCGGTGCCCGCAGCGAAGAAGCGAAGTCATTTGATATGCATGCGGTGCAAATTAGGGTTTCAAACGGAACCCAAAAATAGGCATAAAAGTCAAAAATTTCGCGGTGTAAACCACCGCGTCCGGCGTCCTTCATGCTATCTGGCTGGTGAAATTTCGGGACAACGGGCACTTACTATTTATAGTAAGTCAATTTGGAAGCTGGCTAAAATAGTAAATCAGCATGCGTCGTGTCGAGGATAGGTCGTGGTGAGGCGCTATGTTAAAATTTCAAATCAATGGAGCAATGGAGCTATCAGAAACATGAGGTTACTATTTATAGTAAACCACCTCCGGAAACGAGCTAAAATTAGCAGGTCAACTAAAAATGGTAGTGTCGACAAAACAATGAGGTGATAAGGATACAGTGTGTAAAATTTCAAGTCGTTCCGAGCTTCAGAGGTGCAAAATTGAAAGGACTTACTATAAATAGCAGGGCATGAAATACTGGCGAAAACGATGAAAAATGTTCTAAGTCTGGAACTTCAATCCTGCAGCTATGGCAAAATGCGCCCAGTTGATAGGGCATGGAAAATTTCCAAGGATGCTGAGTTCGTCTAGTGCACAGGCCAAAATGCGCCCAAGGAGAGAAAGTCAAAGGAAGTCAACGCCTTTCCATCCTTCTGCCTACCTCAAATGCGCCTTCAAGCATATGCCAAACATTAAAAAGTTCTAAGTAGGAGTTCATCCTTCAGCAGGGGCAAAATGCGCCCAAAGGTGATAAAAGTCAAAGAAGTCAACAAATATCATCCTGTTGGCCTAGCAAAATGCGCCCACCTTGAAGAGGAAAAGGGTTAAAATTTTTTCTAAGTGTAGAAATCCGCCTCACCCTTCCAAATGCGCCCATCCTCCTCAGGGGGTAAAATGCGCCCAAAGGTGATAAAAGTCAAAGAAGTCAACAAATATCATCCTGTTGGCCTAGCAAAATGCGCCCACCTTGAAGAGGAAAAGGGTTGAAATTTTTTCTAAGTGTAGAAATCCGCCTCACCCCTCCAAATGCGCCCATCCTCCTCAGGGGGTGAAATGCGCCCAATTTGTAGATGAGTCAAAGCAAAGTCAAAGTTCTTTATCCTCCACCTACACAAAAATGCGCTCAAGTTAGAAGAGGGTCAACAAGTCAAAGGAATTCGTCCTCCTCAAGGGGTGAAATGCGCCCAAAACAAGCATGTGAAGACAAAAAACGGAAGTTGAAGAGTCATCCTCTTCCCTAGCTCAAATGCGCCCAAGTTGAGGTGTAGAAAGTGAATAAGAGTGGTAATTGAGGGTGGTAAATGAGATGAAATTTTTGCCAAGGCGTGGTAAAGAAGGTGAATACTAGGCGTTGTTCTCCACAGTGGTAGGCGCCAAGGGTGATGGGAGTTATAAGGTGTTAGAAAAATTTCCTAAAGCGTGTGAAGTCAAAACAAACTTGCTAGGCGTTGAAAGTGTAATATGTTGAAAATATTCCAAGGTAGTGGAATTAAATTGCTAAGGCGTGGTTTCCAATTTCTTCTAAGTGCTAGGCGCCTCAAGTAAAATGAATTTTTTTTTTTTTTAGTATTGGAAAATTTTGCCTAGGCGTTGGGTTTAAATGAATATTTTTAAGTGTGGAGTGAAGTGAGAAATAAAAGTGTGCTAGGCAGGGGTAAAATTTTGCTAAGTGAAGTTAAAATTTTCCACACCGGCGAGTGAGCAAATAAATTTTTCTAAGGAAAAATTCTCAGAGTGTGATGATTAAAATATTTTCTAAGGCAAAATTATTTTCTTCTTAGAAAATACGCCCAGAGCTCAAGGTGGTGAATTTTTTCGAAGCACGAGCAAAGTCTTCTCAGTGATGAAGTCAGAAGTGGATGATAATGCAAAATGAATTCAAATTCCTCGAACTGGAACAACACAGGATGATCACAGGCGAAGAATGAATTTAAAATGGTGAAAATAATATTTTTTCTAAGGTTCAAATTTCAAAAATTAAATGAACCCGTTCGTTGGGTACCCATGGATTCGAGGTGTTCTGAAGAAAATTTTCTTCTGGGTACTGGACGTTTGCGATGATAGATGGATTTCCAGATCTTCTGCACTTCGCCGACACTTTTTCAATGAAGAATTTAATCAGTGCTCAAATTGTGAATTTTCCTAAGGGAAAATTTAAAATTCTCTAAGGCAAATTTGAATAAAATGACTTTTCAAAGTAAATTTCTCTGAATGATGAATTCGAGATGAATTGCCTAGATAATTTGGATTGGATTCTTCAACGATAAATTTTCCAGAGATGATGAAGAGTTAAATTCGAAATTCAAGTGACTGAGCCCCGGCTGGTGAATCAAAATGATGGATTTAATTAAATTTTCGAAAATGAATTCAAAAGATGCCAGTCAAAGTCAAGTTTCTAGAAGAGCAAGATTCCGGACGTCGAGAGACAAGTGTCAGAAATACCAGAGAGGGAGAATTCGAATTCTTGAAGTGGAGTAGTGGAGTTTAATTGCACTGGCTAAAATTAACTCCTTCTAGAATTCGATTTTGGCTATAAAATGAACAAGTTTCTCACTTGTTTTCACAGCTTAGAAGAAGTCGAATTTTCTCTAAGGGAAGCATTGCAGTGAATTGCTTGAAGAGTTCGAAATTTTGGTTGCTGAGGCTAGCTGAAGGAGACGCCTTGAGTTGCTGGAGAAGTGGCATAGCTGAAACCAAAAGGGACGCACTTGCTGGTTGAAGACTTGAGTTTGCTGATTGCTAAGAGCTTGAATTCGAACTTGCTGATTGCTAGAGCTTGTCTTGGTTGAGCTTAGTTGAAGTTGCCAGTTAAGGAGGACGCCTTGAAGCAGAGAAGTTGTTGAGAATTTAAAGAGTGCTAAGTTGTGAAGTGCGCACTTGCTGGTGCAAAGTTCGAATTGCTGGTTGACATTGATTAAGAACAGTGAAGCCATCGAAGTCCACTTAGAAATCTGTTCTAAGTGTTGAAGTCCAAACTTATTGAAGAAGAAGGAGCTGAGGTTTGCAAACACGAGAGTTATTGCAGCTTCTAAAGTCGACTGCAGCCCCTATGCAATGTCATGTATTATTTTTATAGATTAAATTGTTGATAGATGTTTACTGTTTGCAGATGGCTGAGGCGAGGACGACTGGCAAGGACAATGGTGCATCCAGACAAGCTGTGATTAAGAAGCTGAGCAAGACGTTCATGCCAGAGTCAAAATTCATTTCAAAGTTGGGCAAGCTGACGGACACTAACTTGGGCTCCGTCAACTTGGAGGCCTTCAAAAACAGGATGTTTGGAATTGGAAGTCATCGGGCTTCGACCACTTCGCACAACATTGTTCGAAGCGGACTATATGCAGCTGCTGGTTTTCCGCCAGCCATTCAATGCTCGGAACTGATGATGGAGTGTGCTAATTGCTACGAGAAAGAACACCGGTCGATTATGTCACCAGATGGCCAAGTGCTCGCTAATCTTACTCCGGCAGCCATTGGCGAAGCTTTCGGGATCCCGGTGCACAGGAACATGATTTACAAATCCAGAGAACAAGCTGAACGGATGTATGCTTCCGCATTCGAAAGATGCACGGAGACGATTAACACTCACTGGATGAGCACTCCTAAGCCTTCTCGTGCTAAGTTACCGAAGCAGATCATTGCGGATGACTTGAAGCATGAATATTGTGACCTCATCATGATGCTGAGCAGGGTTGGGGGTTGCCCGCAGTCATTCATTTTTGAACCCTGAATGTTTTACTACATCAACCTGGTGCTAGAAGGAAAAGACTGTCAATTGGGCTGCGATGATCAGTGATAATTTGCATGAGCAGCTCCTAAGCTTGAGGAGAACGAAGACATTTTACATGAGTTCTTATATCATTTATATGTTGGCACGGATGACGAAGTACAGGGGAATATCTTATAAGGAGCCTGTTGGATGTGGCTCTCATCAGTTCAAAATTCATGAGGCTTGTCCGCAGTTGCACCTGTCAAGCACAACCCACTACAAACGTGTCAACGATTCTTTCACCATGTACATCACGAGGCTTCTTCAAGAGCGGTTGCATCATCGAATCTCAAGGGAAGCCCAAGAGTTAATAGAAAGGTATGGGTTTTGGTTCATACAGTTTCCGAGATTTCCTTACATTAGGCTGCAAGGTTTCTCATCATACCCATATAGGCTGCCTAAATACCCAACAGATAGAATATTGATGCTAGAGATATCTAGGCAATTGCTTGCCTTTGATAAAATTCAAAAGAAGAAGAAGAAGGGGGGAATAGAGTTTCCAATTGTCATGGGCAACTCGGATGAGGTGTGTCCTTCGATACAGGCAGCTAGAGAATCTGAAAGTGAACTTCAGTTTTATCATTTCTCATATCATACAAGTCGACAACACTATGACCCGCATCATAACATCAAGTGGGTGTTGTCAGAAGAATTTAAACATAAGGCCACCATTGAAGATTATTGGGCTGATGCGGCTGATGAGATTGAAGTAAGGAAGAGGATGTTTTCTCGGTTGCCTATTACCTTGATCAGGAAATGTGAGGTTGTTCCGGTTCCGGACCAGGTCAATGAGGATATGGATGTTGTTCATCCGGATTATGCAGCAGTTAGGGATACTCCACTTCCACCTCCAGATTGGTCAGAGCCTGAGATTGCGGATTTGGACACGCTCTCTATCCCTGTCATGACATTTACTAGAGCATGGGTTGATAGACGAGTAAACAGGTTGAAAAGTAGGTCAATTGCTTTGACTTACAACTTGATGGGAGATCACAGAACGCCCACCACTGGCAAAAAGAAACAGATCACAAGAGGTCCAGAGTCCAGGAAGAAGGAAATAGTTAGACAGGAGCCTACTCAGCCAGAGCGTCCACGAGTCACAGTGGCAACACCCTTGGAGACACGTTCTCCAAGTATACAGGAGGTTTCTTTGTTTGCTGATCAGAGAAATGCATTGAATCAGGTGCAAGCAATACAGGATAATATTTAGCCTCCACGGAGAGAGTCAATTGGCCAGAGCGTCAACGCACCTGTTAGGGTTGATCAGTAGGATGATGAGGGGACTATCATTGACCCTCAGTTTCAGCAAGAGTTAGAGGCGGCCATGAATGAGGACGATGATATAGTTTCAGGTGATACTCAGCCACTTGAGGACGATGAGCCTCGCCAGAATGATATAGAAATTGAGCAAGTTAGAGAAGTTGAGGCACAGGAGCAGCAGCCCTTCGATATACAGTATGATGTGCCCGATTGGCTTAAGGATAGAATGAGAAGAAGCCCTAGTGAGGAAATTGATCCAGCAGTTGAGATGGAGGAGTTTTTGAACAAGATCAATGCACCTTCACAGAAGAAGAAAGCAAGGAAATTTTCGAAGATATCCACTGAGGAGGATGGCTCTCGTACCCTTCATGTAGCTGTGCCACGAGTTGAGTGTGACCGGAATGAAGCAATGCCAGAAAATTATGTGGTCACGACTCTAGATTTGGGACACCCCACTGGTGCTCAGATTGTTGAAGAATGTGATAACTCCTTCCTCGCCCTCAAGGATAGGTTGTTCAAGAAAGAAGGGAAGTATAAGAAGCTGAAAAGAGAACACAAGGCCTTAGTTGGATATGTACAACAATTATCTCGTTCTCAAGGGCAGGATGTTCCAGTGATAGAGCCTCCGGCAGATGTACCTAGAGAGTCGATCAACGGCTTGATGGAGTTAGGAAAAATGGCACAAGAGGCGGATAAATGGGTCACAGGAGTACGTGCTGAGACGGAGAAGTTTATGGAGGATCTTGCTTTTGCTTTTCAGCAAGCCTCTAATATTTTAGCACGGATAGATGCAGTGGATCATGCTTGGGGAGATGCTTCTATCTATCAGAGTAAGGTGATCCAGCGTCTTGAGGTATTGAGGCATGTGCCATTGCGATTGCTGATTGATGGAGGTGTCATTCAGGAGAATGACCGGTATGACTTCTTTAGGTGGTATTCTTCGGCGATCACAGGGCGTGGTTTCTTCGATGCGGCACAGGCGGATTCAGCTAGAGTACATAAAGCTATGGCTAATATTGTTGATGGAGTTCAGAATACTTTTGAGGCCATATTTGCTAGGCGGCTGAATCCGGGTGAAGTTAATGTTGATAATTTGAGGGGTTTGCTGGTGCCTTTCTTTGCAGATGTTAAGACCTTTGTACAGGATGACTTTGAGAATACTTCTACCTTCTCCACCTTGATCCAAAACACGCAGGATTCCTTGGCTGCTTGGAGAAAATCTTGTGCAAGGCATGAGCATTCAGTCACAGTGTTAGAGTTTCAGTTAAATTGTGTTCCACCGATTTCAGTTCAGGAGGTTGAGGCTGTGCTTCGCAGATTCGTGGAGTTGGCAGTTAGAGAGAAGGCAAAGGGGAACACGCTACTGGACGAGGATCTTCTAGAAGACTGAATATGGGCATTTATTACATTTTCTATTTATGGGAGTGAGTGGGAATCTTTGATTCATTTAATGTACCACTCCCTATTCTGGCAGTTTTTAGGGTTAGGGCTGAGGTGGCACGATTCTGGCCACTCTATTGATTGTAACCCTAGCCGTCTTTTGGGACTTGGCTAGCTATATAAAGGGGGAGTCCCCCTCATTTGTATATTCATTAGAGATTAGATCAGGCATTAGCATTAGAGCTAGAGATTGGAGAGATTGCATAGTAGAGTATTGTAGACATTTTGCATAGTGGAGAAGAAAGAAAGTTTTCCCTTTGAAAACTTTTGTGGAGATTGTTGTGTAATACTTTTCATGATAATAGATCTTTTCATTGATGGTGGAATTCGTCTTGTCATGAATAGCTAGCAAGGTCTCTTCTTCCTTTCGTATCCAAGTAGCGTAATTTTCATGCAAGTAGTTTACTTTGATGTGTGGTGTTTTTGTTGAGGTAGCTTCTTTATTCCATACCACTAGCGGCTTGTTGATGATAAGTTCGCCTTGCGTGGTCAACTGGACATTATCTTGAGTTTAACTTCGATTGTGGTTTGCATGCTTATATGCGTCGTTGTGATGGTGTATGTATGTTAGATCATAATTTGAACATCTTTTGTTATCCCTTTGAAGATTGCACCAATTTTACTGAGGCTGTCCGACGTGAGGCTAGGTGAAATTTGGTTGAAGTCTACTAAAACGAAGCTCCACATATCCTGCATTTAGAGTAGAATATAAGTTTCTTAGGCCCTATACTCTTTTACTTTCCGCATATTTCTGATTAGTTTTAGGAAAACGAACCACATTGCCAAATCATACACGCAAGAATCCCCTTCAAAATCATACATTAGCTGCTAACTGCAAGAAATCTGAACAATTGTGTAAGTCCCCTCGTAAGAACACAGCAATACACATCAACCAAACTGGGTCTATTCGCACTTAAGGAACCTTGGAGTTGAACGTGTGATCTATCTCGCAATCTTAGCACACGGAATACTTTGATCAAGAGAGAACAGAGTAGCCCTAAACTATTTTTGTTCTGCTGTTTGGTGCGGTCACAAAAACCACGTCAACACCTCCTAGTTCCAATCCAATTTCGTGTTTGAAAGACAACACCTAGTTGGTCTTATTGCTGCTTCTCAATCAGACTAGAAGATTGTGCTTCAAAGTTGGTGAATTTTGGTGAGAATTTCAGTTTTAATGTTGCTGGTGTATACACAGCTGAAGGTGTTTTTCATTTACAGCTTTTGATGTGAATTTATTTTGGTTATGGGTATTTGATTCTTGCAATTCTATGCTAATGGCGACCATATTTGGAGAATTTCAGAATTTAATTCCAAGTATTTGATTTTTAGCAAGAGAAATCGCCCCTCTTGAGGGCCGTACCATCTTGAGAGTGCATTGGGATTCGTGCAGAATAATATCTTGAGTTTTGATGCAGTTTTGTGGTTTGAGTTTGGGCGCCTATCCTCCAAAGAGACTTTGCATTTTGTTTCATTCAATTCAGAGGTATATTGAAAGAGTAATGAGCATTTCATTGTTTTACAGGTGGCTGGTTTACAGTTTCAGTTTGCTGGTTTTTATTATCAGACTTCAATAAGTTCAAAATTTGACTTCAATTTCAGTCTTTAAGAGTTATATAAACTAGCTAAATTCATCCTTCACATATTTGCATTCATTCTTCTATTGCAACACTTGTAATTTGCAGTTTTTCTTAATTGTAAGGTTGAGAATTAGTAGTACTAATCCAACCATTTATTTACTGCATTTACTTGTGATCTTTAATGCAAATATCATAACCCTTGGATGGTTTACCGCCAGTGTGGAGGAATCTGATTTGTATTTACTTTCTATCACCCACTGTTAAGTGGAGAATTCCCACTGTTTAGTGGATGCCCGCCGCAGCGGAGGAATTAGTTTGGATTATGTTGTTTTCTTCCCCCCACTGTTTAAGTGGTTGAATAGATTTCTTCATGGCTGGTTATCCGCCTATTTGTTTCAATTTTCATTTAATAACTCCGTCATATGTTAGCACTTCGCCCTCAGTGGGATCTTGAGTGCACATTCTTGACGTTGAGTTTGTTTCATTTCAAGTATTGTTTTTTAATTTCTCCGCCATATGACAACACCTATCCTTCCTTGGGATTGAGTGTGCATTCTTGGCGTTGAGTTCTTTCAAGCTTGGATTTTAGTTTTGATGCTAACGCTAATCCATTGGTGTAGTGTTGGCTTGTGTTATGATAATTCAAGAAAAAATTGGTTGGCATATTTCACTTTGCATGTTACACCGTTGCGAAGGTCTTTGAAAACCCGGAAGGAATCTTCAGACATGCGTTGAAAAATTCTTCATATAAATCTTGAAATCTGCCCTGGAAGCTGAACTGCTAAAAATAGTAAGTTGTCCGTTTCAGCTCAAATTTTGTAGGCGAGCAGCTTGATGTGTCCTGGATGCAAAAGTGACGATTGAAACTCCAAAAGTGCTGAGAAAACACCCTGAATTGCACACTTACTAAAAATAGTAAGTAGTCGGAATCTGATGAAATTTCAGTGGAAACTTGCTGGAAGCGCACTGACACCAATGTTAGTCTTCGTTTTCAATTCATTCATTTCATTTGATTTCAAATTGACCAGAAAGATAGAAACCCTAATTCTCAGACTTGGCCAAATTTCACAATTAAGCTCAACGACGGGCACAATCCTTGAAAGGTAGACATCAGAAAAGTGACAGAGAGAGAGAGAAAAACCAAAGCTAAAAAGACCGGAATAGAGCAAAAATTAGGGGTCCCCATCTTGAATGGGGCGATGTGTGAAAAGGTCACAACACGACCTTATGGTAGATGAATGGATTTTCTTGCACCTGCGAAGATGTGTCTTGAGATTATCAAGTGTCAGCTGTATATCACAAAAGACATGTATTGAGGCTTTGGAAAAACTGGCATCCTCAACATGCTACATGATAGCTTCTTTGTAGATCTGGGATAGTTCACTTGATCAAAAGATGTCACCTTTAGGATCACTTGATGAAATCTGAAGAGAAATTGCAAGGATGGTGAATCAATAGGCGTTAGCAGAAAAAGTAGCATTGGGAAGCGTGAAGCGAGCAAACAATTTGGAGCAAGTGTGAAATTGCAAATTGGCAAGGAAAATGGAGCGAGAGTGAAGAAACAATGTTCAGAGCGAAAAGGAAGTGATTTGGAAATGTCTAAGGAAAAAACTACCAAAAGTGTAGGGGAGCTGAAAATCAGCGCTCCTACACTTAGAGAGGTGATCTCAGGTGTAAGGGCGTTGAAAATCAACGCCCTTACATTTAGCATGTAAAATTGTGAAAAGTGCACAGGAGACAAAAATCACCACCTTATACAAATTTGACTAAGTAGAAAATGACTAAGTATAAACGAAAAGTGCACGAGCGCTAAAAATTAGAGCTTGTGCACAAAAGACTGAATTTGACAAAAATGCACAAGCGGTGAAAAACAAAGCTTCTAGATGTGCCAAAAAGTGACTAAATATAAACAAAAAGTGCACGAGCGCTAAAAATTAGAGCTTGTGCACAAGAGACTAAATTTGACAAAAATGCACAAGCGGTGAAAAATAGAGCTTCTACATGTGCCAAAAAAATGACTAAGTCTAAACAAAAAGTGCACGAGCACTAAAAATTAGAGCTTCTGCACAAAAGACAAACTTTTACAAAAATGCACAAGCGCTAAAAATCAGAGCGTGTGCACCAAAGACAGACTTTGACAAAAGTGCACAAGCGCTAAAAATCAGAGCTTGTGCACCAAAGACAGACTTTTACAAAAGCGCACAAGCAGTAAAAATCAGAGCTTGTGCACAAAAGACAGACTTTTACAAAAGTGCACAAGCGCTAAAAATCAGAGCTTGTGCACTTAGACACTTAGAAAAATTTACAACTTCAACATGTAGGAGCTCTGAAAATCAACGCTCCTACACTTTTACCAATTTTCACAACTCCCAAAGGCTGGAAGCTAACGAAGATGCTCGTTTCAAAGCTCTTTGAAAGACGGATAGGGGAGGACACTCAAACAAACTATTTGAGATTTTGGAACGCACTTCGAGGTGGATTGAAATTCGCCTCGTTTTGCATGCTTGAATACCACAAACCTATGAAACGGACAAGTTTCATAAGGGGGTTATCCATGGATCGAGTGCTACTAGATTCCATGATATTAGAGTTTCCATGAATTTACATATTAGTTGTAAATAGGCAGTAAACTATTCAAGGTTATGTGCATTACATTTCTTGTATGATCTCCATATAAGGAGTATGTAAAAGTAGATACTAAATACTAAGACGGGGATGATAGCATCAAGTCAAGTACAATCCACAACTTAAGTTATTAGATTAACTTAGTGAAGCTTGTGTAACTCCTAGGATTTTGATTTCCAGAATAGGAGAGGATTTGAGTTTACTTGTTATGCTGTTTCATTTCTAGTAGGTTAGTATGATTGTAGGATGTCTGGGGTGACAGATTCACCCATTGAAGGGCAAAACCTATGTGTAGAGTAAGGAAGCCTTAAGTCAAATCGGCCTTGAGTAGTGTTTATGATAGATGATCTTCATTCGAAGTACTGAATGAGAATACTTTGGCCAAAGTAGTGAAATGTACGACTTCCAGATAGATGTGAGTTAGTTGAGACTACACTGTCAGTTCATTGTGATTCTTATACTAGTTCGGGATTGTGAAATAGCAAGGTTCTAGTTGTGTAGGACACAACACTATGCTCAGTTGGTAGTCGTTAAAGGATACCCTACCAATCTCTTCTTCGAAGGGAGGGCCGTCTATCTAACAATAGGTGTGCGGGGGACCGCATTATTAGTCCGTGGTTGGCAGAAAAGCGCCCGAGTGATGTTTCTCCTCCACAACAAGCGACCGATGTACCAAGATTTGAAAGGACAGACTCCTACACCTTCTTACTTCTATTTGTTCAAAAGCTCTTGAGCTATGTATGTAATTGTATTACTTTTGTACTCTGATTTATATTTGCAATGAAAATGGAATTCATCTAGAAATATATTGTAACTTGTATACATTTATCAATGAAGAAAGGAAAATTTTTATTGTATTGCCTTTGTTACTTGTTATCTTTATATGTTTGGAGTAAAATTGAAAAAAAATTGATTTACGCAAGGGATAGGTTGTTACATGTGGTATCAGAGCTACCAGGGTTTACACTAGGAACTTATGAGCTCATTACGCAACAACGCGTAAACCTTATCAAAAGATAAAGGTTGAAAAGTTCTTGAGTCACAATGGCAAGAAAAGAAAAAAAAAAAACTTAGTGAAGTGAGAAGAAAGATGTGATTCTTAGTAACTTGTGTAATTGGGATGATTTAAGAATTGTACTTGGAGTAAGAACTCCTAAACCAACAACTTATGATATTACCTAAGATTGCGGAAGACTAAGCAAACAGGTTATGTAGGAAGGTTAGGAAGAATAAACCAGTATTTACCTTATCCTACAATATAGTAAAATGACTAAGGAATGAGAAGGAATGAGATAACCTTTTATAGTTGCAAACTATAGAGTCAAGAATTCTGGGATTCTGAGAAAACACTACAAATCTATTTGTATGCTATATCAGCATTAATTAGATCAAAGTAGGAAGTCAACAAAAGAAATATCCATAAGGATGGAGAACTTTTTGACATGAACCTAAGGATAGGGTCTTACCAGAAAATAGTTAGGATGGTGAGATTAACAAAGAAGCGTATGCTTGAATCTAGTAAAGAATACTTGTTTGAATGTGAATGTTTACTTATATGTCTTTCATAAGAAAATTCATAGCGTAATTAGGCTAACTTGTATTAAACATTCAGGTTTACGTCAATCCTTTAAACCATGGTGAAAATATATGAGAGAATGAGGAATATTCCCGATACAAGTCGTGAAGAGGAACAAAGAACCACTGGTATGGAAGCAACGCTCGACTTGATTTTGGCAAGGTTAACTAGTCCGGAGAATGAAAGAGAGAAAGACAAATTGGAGAAGGAAATAACCATCAACAATACAGAAGGTGAAAGTTCGTCTCATGGACGTGGTGATAACCACAATCATAAGAAGGAAAAGTCACCAACCAACTCTACTGAAAGGAATAGGAAGATAGTGTCTATTGAGCTATCTCATGATATGAAGAAGATAATACTGCCAAAGTTTGATGGCAGTGCAGGAGGCGATGAAGTTGAAGTCTGGCTAGTCCAGATGGAAAAGTATTTTGAAATAAGGAACTACAATGAGGTAACTAATGTAGCATGGGGAGCATACCAATTAGCAGGTGAAGCCTCTAATTGGTCAATAAACAAAAAGCTTGAACTTGACATAAGTTCTTGGAAGTTGACTTGGGGAGAGTTCGTTGAAATCTTCCGCAAACGTTGGTTGCCACAACTTTATTATGATAAAAAACTCTCTGACTTTCAATAATTGAGGCAAGGGACCATGTCAGTCAACGAGTACTAGGAGAATTTTACTCGACTTCTTCGATATGTTCCCATCTATCATAAAGATGAACGATTCCGGATCAGGAAATTCATCTTAGGACTCAACAAAAATATTGGAGGTGGAGTCGATATGCATGGTCCGACCACAATGGACCTTGTGTATGAAAAAGCCATAAAGCAGGAACAAAAGCTTAAGGCAGACTCCAATCAGTGTGAAGGAGAAGAACAAAAGAAGGATACTGAAGTCCCCGACAAGATTGCCCCCAAGAAGGAAGAATTTGCGCAAGATGTAGCAAAGAAAAAGGGGAAGAGATCTTGCTTCAATGAAAAGGAATTCATAAGAGATTGGAAAAGAGACAACCCAAGGTATGATGACACTAGCAGAGCTAGTGAAGGTGTTAATAAGACTGGGGAAACCATGGAGAAAAACGGGCCAAGAGTAGGATGCTTTATATGTAAAGGTAATCATTATGCGAATGAATTCCCTAACAAAACTTTTGGTACCCAACAACATGGCAACTCATTGCCTACTCAAAAGGCCATGTTTCAGCAGAGGAAACACGCTGCCATGAATGATGGACAAGCTAATGTCCAAATTACACCGGCCAAACATTCTTGAAACTTTCAAGAGTGAAGAATAAGTGTTGTGTTATGTTTTTATGCTTTTGAATAATACCTTAGTTCATTGGGGACGATGAATCATAAGGGGGGGAGTATGTTACACCTTGATTGTATAGTTACTATTGCATAGGGCAATTGATTGTAATGACTGAATCAATGTGATGAATAAAACATGTTTCTTGTTATCAAAATGAATGTGTCACCATTTAATGATTGTCTCATTTAAATGTTAGATGTTATTCTTGATGAATGTTGCATGTAAGATGTTGAATAATGTTTATTCTAACTTTTGAGATGTTTCATGTATACTACCTTGTTGTGAGCATATGACTCCTGTTGTCGTGTCATGGTGTGCAGGTAAGAGGACCATTCCTCCAGACAGAGGAGAAATATCACTCGGGGAGGAGGTTGGTTGGGTAAACAGTAATGAGAACCATTTGAGTATACACACACGTCCCTTAGACTGAGTAAGCTAAGTCATTTTGTGGAGTTATGGGTAAGTCATCCGTAGGCTTGTATGTTGACATTAGGAGTCTTGTCTACTTTTGAATGCATGTATAAGTGATGCCTATCTATGTATTTGTTAATGATATTACATTACTAGTTAGGAGGTGGGCATGTATACATGTATATAGTATATACACGTATCCATAGGTATATTCATGTCGATAAAACGTATGAGGGCTGTAAAAACACACTTGTACGTAAATAAAAAAAACTTTAAAATACATAAAAAAAGAACAAAAATACCATTTTGAACAATTTCTTTTTTTCAAATAAATAAGATTTATTGCATCCATATCTATTATTTCAAATGAAATTACAAAGCATGATGAAACATACATACATACATACATAGCCCGTAGGCTTTTGACACCAATAGAAATAAGAAGGTCCAGGAATTCGTCCTGTCAAGCTTTGGATCATCTGTCGGGTGTTCGTGGAGGAGAAACATCACTCGAGCGTTTTTCCGCCAACCACGGACTTATAATGCGGTCCCCCGCACGATCATTTTTCAATGAACGGCCCTCCCTTCGAAGAAGAGATTGGTTGGGTAACCTTTAATGACTACCAACTGGACATAGTGCTGTGATTCTACAAAACTAGCTTTCGTGCTAACGGCAAATCACAAACTAGGTTGTATTTCGGAATCACGGTGAACTGACAGTGTAGTACAACAACTAAATGGTTCCTTACACTACTTTGGCCAAAGTGTTTACGTTCAACGAAGAACATAGGTCATACGTCACATTCACTAGCCAGGTTCAACTTGACTTAAGGCTATCTTAATTCTACGCGTAGGTTGGTCTATCGGGGTAGTCCGTACCCTAGACTTCCTACAACATTTTTCTACTGGAATGATGAATCTATTAAACAAGATACTACAACAGACGCCCTAATTCAGGATATATTCATCCTAGGGATACAATAACTTAATTAAGTTGTTTGTATTAAGTTGTAGAGTATATCTTGCAAATATTCTTGACTCAACCCTAGTATCTAATATTTAAACACAAGCATATGCTCATTATATAGAGCCATATAATCACAATGCAGATTTCTTTCATTAACTAATGAAATACGAACATCATTAACAACAAAAGCCATGAAAGACTATATTTATGATAATGATTAAGATACTGTTATTCTTTTTAAATTCATTCTTAAGACAATCATACTCTTTTCTTTCCAGTCAAGACAACAATTTAGAGACCTATCAGATTACTCTAAAATAGTAGCAAAATATGAAAAGTAAGAGTTTAGCATGCCTGTTTAGCTTCCACAAGATTAGAAAACAGCCCTTTCGTTTGCCTTTACTCAGACCACTTTCAGCTTGGATTCTTGAAACCAAAAGCTTAACACAGTAACAGTGTAATTCCCAATTACTCCTCTTTTATTCAAAGCTTACTTTCTAACCAGCAAATTCAACTTCTGCTCTTTTGATCAGAAAACACCTTTCCTTAACAAAATATTTCACAATTTCTCTACTATGGCGAATTCTCCCTTTTGCTATGAAATGCTCAAGAACTTGATAGTAAATTCGTGTGCCTAAGAATGCCAAAACGCAGATATATTTATAGGTTAATTTTAAAACTGTTTTCCACCTTCTATGGCGCCAGGACTGCCAGCAGGTTGAAGAATATTTCAAACTAAAAACGTGTATCAAATTGGTGAGGGTTTCGACCTCCATGTTTGACAGCAAGAAGTTCATTTTAATTCGAATTTGTTTCAGACTGTTAAAACTGTGACAACTTTCAACTGGCGCGTTTTTACAGTTAGGTTAAATGCCAAGTTTCATTTCTGACTTCTTCCTTGCTCAAATGGCGTACAGATTTCATTTTATTCACCAAGCAAGAGATGATTCGGCCATTTTCAGACGTCTGGCCCTAGTCGCGCGGTTACCTGCGTGTTTTTCATTTTCCCTTCTGTATTTTCGCGTTTTTCTTCTTTATTTCGTTTTGGTAAAACTTTAATATTTTAATAGAGTTTTCAAAGTAAAAATGGCGCATATATGCAGGCTCATATTTGAAGATTAACACTTCAACGAACACATTAGAAAAATCCGCGTTTTCTTATCAATTCGTGATTTTTATGAAATCCGCGATTTTTAATTTCTTCCCAGATTTGTATTCGTGCTTTACAATGTTTTAACTTTTATTTCATTTGATTTTGACAAATCTTTTATTTAAATATATTTGTTTATTATATTAAAATACTTACATAATATAGTTTATGCATAATTATTTAAATTATCAATTTAAATAATATTATATACATTTTAAACTATATTATATCAATATTTTAATATAATATTAAATATATTGAAATACTTAACATTATATTAATACATATATATTCATTTACATTATACGTTAAACATGTAAATTAATATATATGTATTCGTATAATTTCAGAGGCAAGATATCATTACAATATATAATTCATTTATCTCGTTAGCCGTGGGTATGTATACTTGTATATATATCTGTATATATACTATATGTATAAGTATCCATAAATACATTTATATCGACACATACGTATGGCATATCCATCTGCTTAATACGTTTGTATCGACATGAATGTACTTATGGGTACTTGTACATGTCGTATTCGTATGTACAAATACACATATCCACCTCTAACCAGAACTTATCATTTATAAGGTTATACTGGCAAGCATCACTTGTTTACACATTCAGAAGAAGACACGACTCCTAATGATACGAGACAAGCCTACGAATGACTTACCTTTAACCAAAACAATGACTTAGCTTAATCAGTTCTATGGCTTGTGTGTATATGTCCAGTTGGTATCCATTACTGTTTACCCGACCAAGTTCTTCCCCGAGTGATATCTCTCCTCTGTCTCGAGGTACAAACCTGTTTCCTGCAAATCATGAAATGGTAACGGAAGTTATTTGCTCAAGACCAAAGTAATATACATTAAGCATCGTAGAAAGTTAGAACAACATTATTTCATAACTCAATATGCTAATTTCATTCAAGATTTACATCAATAGAAGCATCAGATAAAGAGACAATCATTTAGGATACATCCAATTGATCACAAGAACAATTCAATTTATTCAACAGAAAGATTCAACATTTACAATGTACATCCTATAAATAGTAGCTATACAATCGGGGTGTAACAAGGCAAATGGATATGCTCGTACGAGTGCATCGATATAATATACATACGTATACGTGTACATAGAGGAAAATTTACAAACGTATATACATGTATATATACCTACAACCAACTTGATATATGTGGATATTTATAATATTATTTTAATATTTCCTTGGAATTTACATATACACATATATACACATATACATAGATATGTATATTGAAAGTATGCTGACTGGCTTGCAATATATGTATTTATCAAATAAATATGTAAATGTGTATATATTTATATATGTAAATGTATATATATATATATATATATATTTAATACTATATATATATATTATAGTTTTTACCGAAATATATATATGTATATATAAGCATATTTAAATTGTAATATTTAAATATATATACATATATATATTAAAGAAAAATAAAACTGTAATATAAATATATAAGTATATAATTATATATATATATATATATATATATATAATTTATTAATTGATTTGAAGTAAATAAGGAATCGATATATCTCAAAGTTAAAGGAAGTGTAACGCCCGTCGTGCAAACCCCAGAGAACAAACATTGCAAACAATTTTTTTTTTTAAAATAACATAAAGTAAACATGCACTAAATAGTAAACACATTTACATTGCACATTAACATCTTAACATTACATTCTCTGGGGCACACGAGGTCACATCGCAACACAACAATTAAAAAAGTAAAAGATAATTATTAAACAACTTATCCAATTATATTACAATAACCATTAATAAAGGTACATCCATAAACCAAGAGTGAAAGTATCACTACATCACATATTACAACCATAATGAGTCATTTACAATAATGTTACAAAGGATCCTAACTATTACATCATTGTTTAAACATAAGATTACATGTTTTCAATAATGAGTTACAATAAATTTCCCATACATGTGGGATGATACAAAGTACAATAATATCATAATTACAAAATGAACCACTGGAACAACTCCAACTGAAGGTATGCGGCGAAGATAGAATGCTGATGGGGAACCCAACGGGTGCGGAGCACGTTCCACCCAACCACTTGAGTTATAAATAACTCACCCCCTGTGCTCAGAGATGACAAGGAAGAGATCACGACCATGAATGCCAAACGACTCCAACAGAAAAATAAAGTACAAAACTCAAGTACAACATCAAGAGTTACGATGACATATCCACAACCTCCAAAAGACATTATAATAAGATAAAGCCATGAAACTCATCACAATTAAACAAGGCAATAACCATTGAACAAGTCACGAAAGAACATTCATAAATCATCTTCAAAAGAATCTAAAACAATATTCAAAATACAATCTCCAGAGGCAATAAGAAAACAAGGCAAACGGGTGTCTAGTGGAGAGTGTCATCGCATAGCTTTCATGGGTTATCTTGGCTCTTCCTCCGAACTGAGGCGCCGACGCCCATCTATGGATATCCTGGCCCTTCCTCCTACTTAAGGCGCCGGCACCATAGGGTAGCTCATGCGGAATCGATAACCTCTCATGAAGACGAGATTACGACTTTGCCGACCACGGCCTTCTCAGTCTATCATTAGTCTATGATAGCCCTAATGCATAGACGAGGTATCCAATATTTATTATCTTGTGTGTTTTACTACTCATCCCCCCTAAATTCTATTTTTAGGTTATCACTTGTTATACTACTCTTACGTGGGTTATCCTGTGCTCTTTCTCCTTTCAAGGCGCTGGCCCCCACGAAGAGTGACTCTCCCTAAGACCCCTAACATAAACCAAAACTAGACAAGGGTTGTACCATCAAAAAAAAGGCATATAACACCAAACATGACATGCAAGGCAAACCCATCTCGCGATAACTCATATTCGCAATGACCACAATATCGTACAACCCTTCCAAATAATAATGCTTAAAATCATGTAACATTCTGATCACAATAGTACAAGAATAAACATCTCCATTAAGACCAATGATTGAAGCTGCACACAGTGCAGTATTTTGTCCTTTTCATGACAATGATGCACATTCCAGATCCACATGTCCAGAGAACCTGACAATGATCCAAATCATGGGATACATTGAAGTTGCTCCTAGTTCTAGTTTTGTACCTACACCAAGTTCGAAGGTTGTCTCACCACGAATAGACAACTTCGATGGCAACTCTACAGCAGGATACTTTGATGAAGAACTCATAAATCAAGAAGAAGAAGAAGAATACCGTCAATACACTCCTCCTATGTTTACACATGCTCAACACTTCAAAGCACAGAAATAAGAAGACATATGGAAATCAAACCAAGAAGGGAAAGAAGTGCCTTTCACTTCCAATCCCAAATCTTCACATGAGATTACTATGCCAGTTGCTCAAGAGACGTCTTTAGCAAATTTTGACATCGTAGCTTCCATGATGAAGACCAAAGTACAAATCTCTCAATTGGAATATCTTCAGGATCATCCAAAATAATTAGATTAGATTCTCAAAGTTGCAAAGAAGCAGGTTGTGCTCAAGTCATCTGTTCCAGCAGAAGCAAAGCTTGAAATGGGTCTCGGTAATTGTGTGACTTTGCCTAAGATAAAAGTTGAAGACCAGAACATTGCTTGTTCTGAAAAGAAACTGATAGAGGAGAAAAATTCATGGACAATACAGTTTGATGGAGATTGTTCAACATTTTCAAAAGCAGGGGAATTGATCATCTCCCCTAAAGGACAGTTGCACTCATCCGTGCGATTGGAATTCACTGAAGCTAAAAAAGAGGTGCTTTTGCAAGGCCTCAAAGATGTCGAAGACATGGGAATCACACTTCTATGTGTTAAAGGTGATGTAGAGCTAATTGATGAGTCAGTCAAAGGATATTTTCAGGTCGGAAAAGATCACTTACGACATTATAGAAATCACGTTTGGAACTTGATCGAATGGTTTGAAGAAATCAATATCCCAAGGATGGATGACAGCAAAACTAATGCCTTAGGGGTATTAACTTTCCCATTTGCATCATATTCTGATTTTTGTCAGAATACCTTTGCATGGATATATGAATACCTGAGAATCTTCATCCCAGAGGGATTGCCTCCTGCAATGCCCATTAGAAGAGAAGTGAAGCCTTTCAGGTAGAAACAACATCGGTGGGAGGCTCTCCCCACTGTCATATAGTGGACAATATCCAAAGCACTTCATCTCTTCGGGGGTGGAGTGATTTTCTTTAAGTAATTTATTTTATGCTTTATCATTATGTTGTATTGTGTTTCCTCGTTCTATGATGTTTTGTTGTGTTTTTAGGTGATTTTTATGTTAGGTGATTGGGAAAATCCAAGTTTCTAGGCGATTAGGGAAAAGTCCTGACTCTGATGCCCAAATCATAAGTCACTGGTCTACATGACACATAGATTCTAGGGTTCTCATATGTCGTAAGTATCTGACATGGTCACTAGATGAAGCCTAATGTTGTACCCAAACGAATTTTTTTGCTTCATTAAGGCATTTTGCTTAAAACCATGCCTCTGGAATAAGGGTTTGTAAGACAACAGGGTTCCCACATGGACAACACTAAACAATAACCATAACGGAAAAGAGAAAACTCAAATTAATTTTGCAAGATTGCACCATTAAATTTAATTCAATCCCAATTAGTCAATTAAATTAATTTCCCCAATTTTCTGATCATTACAAAAAAAAATTAAAGTTCAAATTTCCAAATTCAAGAAAATATATCCATCTCTATATGAGTCTAAGTACACATGCAACCAGGGATAAGGCTAATTTCTGTTTAAAATTATTTATTCAACATAATAAATAATAAAATAATGCCCTATCTCTATATATATATATATATAAAATCATTAATTGAGATATTAAATATAATACACAATGTAAATATCAATTGAAATATTTAAATAAAATACACTATATATATATATATATATATATATATATATATATATATATATAAAGCAACACTCACCAATAATACAAAGGCCGTCGGCCATGGGTGCTGCACGCAGCAGTCTGTAAGACTGCTGTGGCAGTACTGTCGCGGCAGGGGGTACGGGGAGGGGGGTACGGCTATGGCCGTCCCTTCCCCGAACTCCCAAAAAACAACTTTTCCATATTTTATTTTTTTTAAATAAAAGATTTCGCCATAAAAAACTAGGCGCCAACTGGTACAAAAATTCGGCCTCAGGAAAATACGAACCAGAAAAAAAATAACTTAAAAATAATTTATAAATATATATCAATAGATATATATATATATTTATAAATATATATATATATATATAAAAAAATACAGAGCACAATCATTTCTATGTAGAACACAAAACAATATATATATTATTGGAAAAATATTTCAAATCTGTTAAAAATAAAAAAGATTCATCTTTTCCTAGCAGAATGCTACAATAAAATTGGGTAATTTTTAACTAAAGATCGATAGCTTTTATTTCAGGTTTGATATACAAAAATCCCTAAATTTCCCCAAAGAATTTTCTTTCACAAGATGACACACTTATACAAAATTATACAAAACATATTCATGGATTGATAACTAAATCTCAAATAGATTTTTCTTTTGCAAAACACAAATTCATTCAAATCATAATTTTTATTTCTTTTACAGATTCAAAGAAATCAAAAAGAGAGGATGGAACCTGGAGTCCTGCGCTATTTGAGAATCTGATGAAGCTCGCTTGATTCCGATAGTCTTCTCAAACAGCTTTCGTTCTTCCTTCAGAATCTCCTCTCCAGAATACCGTGCTCAAATTCAAATCTAATATTCTACTCAGAAACCCTTCCCAAAACATGCAGCAATAGAATGACAAATCCCTTTCCAGAAACTTCAGAAGATCTCTACATTCAAAGTCATTATTTATATTTTATTCTTTTTCAACTTCTCTCACCATCTTCCCATGTGTGAAAACTCACAAATTTTCAATTACATAAAAGATACCTCTTTCCTTTTTTAAAACTCTAAAGAAAAATCCAATATAAAAGAAACTATCTAATTTAATTCCCTTTTTTTAGCCAACACTTAATTCTTATTCGTCATTTTATCTTTCCTATTCTTTTATTTATTTATGTTTCCTTTTTATCAATACTTTTGTTTTAAATTTCCTTTTGCAAACTTTACTTGCTATGTATATAATTTAATTTATTTATTTTATAATTATCTTCAACAAGGTAATTTAATTAAATTAATGAAAACACAATTTAATATTTAATTAACATTTAACTAAAACACACGACTTTTAAAATAAAACTTTTAAATATTTAAATACAAATTAATTTAACATTATAATAAACAATTATTACCACCATTTAATTAAATAAATCACAACTTATAAAATACCAACGTAAATAACATACAAACAAGACACTACACAAAATACAATAATAAATTACTGAAATGACAACAAAACGACACACAATACCATTCAATCGGGACGGTTTGACAACATGGGATGGGGTGACTTCCTAGTCATCTCTGTTTCAACATTATGCCGTTGGGTTATTGGTGCTCGCCCTGTCCTGCCGAAGCAGGTGGAACCGAGACTCTGTACCTGCAATCCCTGCATCCAACAAGGTCGTATACATGTACATATATATATATATAAAATCAACTCATTACATTGTGAGAAGGAATTGCAGCGTAGTAGGACACTCACGAATGAGTGATGCTACACTGTCCTTTCATCACATCTATTCTAACAAGTATAATATAAATAATGAAATAGCATTTCTAAACTAATAGATCATATCATAACATAATTTACTAAATCACTGCATCATAATATATTTCTGAAATCAACTAACATCACCAAACCACAATATCATAAGAAATATCCATGTCCTCAAATGTATAAGCATAATCACCAAATAGTCTACTAACCAAACCACCAAACCAAACAATAATAGTACCATCACAATATCAAGGTAGCAAATCAAAGCATAGAAAATAATGAGTCCAACTAACAAACAGGAGGGTTATTATAGGAAGACTATTTTTCAACTATGAATAAATCAATTTATGAGATATCAAATAGTGAACTATGGGAAACCGATTTATATCAAAGGGATGAAATATTAAATCTTTATTTTGAATCGAACCTTTTGGGAAAACGACGCCAAACCTTGAAAAGGGGAAATATTTCATGGAAACTATATCAAAACATTTGAAGGAAAAAAAATGGAAAAAAAATAGAAGCCGCTGTGAGAAGAGATGCACACACCTGGAGAATACACACCAAGACTAAGTCGCTGAAACTCCATTCAGCTGAGTGTTTGGCAATCAAAACCAGTAAATTGGCAATATGGATTACATGCGACCTTGACTAATTCTTAAGTGGTGAATCATCAAACCGATTTTCTGAATATTTGCGCCAAAAATGAGGGACGCCTGTAGGTGTCAAGATACAGATTTTACCATGTGCAAAGTTTAACCATTCTTTGGTTGCTGTCATAAAAAGAGGTCGACTCACCTCTGAAATTCGCCACATTTTACATTTGAAGCATTCAAAACCTTGTCTGGCAGTTTACATGCCATTAAAGGTGGAAAATGGTTGAGCAGGAGGCTCTATATATAGCTGCCCTGTTCACTCTACTTCATTAATTTCTAAAATCCGAGTTCTTACTTTTGTTGAGAGATTTTATCCTTCATATTTCATTAAGAGCAATTACATTTCTGAGTTCATTCATATTATTGAGAATAATCTTTAGTTCTGTAAGTCAATTTTTGAGTGTTTCTATCTTGAGAGAAAAGTGGCATTGGAAAGTAAATCTGAAAAGAAAAGTCTGCAACGTGAGAGGGATTGCCAAATATCTTGAAGTGTTGGAAGTGCCTTGACATTATCTTTAAAAGGACGCTAAATCAGGCATGAGTCATTCTTTTGTTATTCATTCTATTCTTGAATACTTGAATGTTGTATAATCTGTGAATACTATTTGTACATTAACAAGTAGTTATTTGTTTATCTGCATTCCCATGTGTTGTACCCAAAATAAATTTTTGGCATTCTGTATAATTTGAGCTAAATCTTGTTAAAATGCCATGTAAAGCCTGTTTTAGGTCAAACCAATCATAGGATCTTGGTGGGTTTCTGTCAAGGAACACATGTGCAAAATTCTGAAAATTTGAAAATTAGGGTTTTACGTCCCTATTTTCAGGGAAACCCCCGAAAATAGGACCTTCCCAGAAATGATTGAAAATGATTTTGATAGGATTAAAAGGCTTCACGATCACATCGGTCAAGTCAGAATCATCAAAAGGCATGTTTTACTCTGGTGGGTCTATTTCTAGTTTTCAAACAAAGTTAGGAGCTCCACAGCCATTAATGGCAGATTGGACAGTATCAGGTGCTGAAAGCTAAGCTTCAAAAGCTTCAACAAAGAAACCATGGCGAAAATGCTTGAAAAGATGCTCTGCGACAGAGGGGACTTTCAAAAATGAAAAAAGCTGAAAATTGACTAAGTCTGGGATTTTCAAAAATGAAAAATGTTGAAAATTGACTAAGTCTGGAGAATGCATGCCTTGCTACCAAGAGGAGGCTATGCAGTCAAATGCCTTAGTCATTTTTCCAAACACCCATACACGATGAACGTGAGACATGAAGAAATGGTGATCTTCGACGGAGGAGATTTCTGAAATTGAAAAAGGTCAAAATTTGACTAACTCTGGAAACGCTACGAAGGAGAGGCAAGTTCACATGCTGAAAAGAGCCTTTTTCAAGCTGGGGCGCCCATGATCTTTAAAGGTCAAATGCAGTCTGCAAGATCTTACAAGGCAGTCATCCTTGGCGTTTGCTTGCTGGCGCGACAACGAAACAAACAGATAAATCTTCTGAGGAGTGGATCATAAACAACTGCTGATGAAGTGAAAAGAGGTAGTTGAAGAAATATCAAGAAACCACTGTCGAAGGTGAAAATCAAAGAAAAAGAGCCTTTTCAAAAGAAAGGCGCCCTTCTTTTTGGACCTCCAGATGCTGATAAACGACAAAAGGCTTCCCAGGATAACCTTCTCAGCCTAGGTAGATCTCAATGACACAACTGAAAGCACAGACATCTGACAGGGCAGTCAACGAATAATCAGGATCAAACTAGGCAACTTTTCAAATGAAGATAAACTTGTTGAAGGACAAAAGCGCCCTTTTCAATGAGGGGCACCCTTGAATAAAGGAACCCAAAAATGACTTCCAAGTTTTTTGAATTCAGTCATCTTCGGCGAAACAGAGCTGGCTACCTGGCGAGATATCAAGCGAAAACATCTGATTCTCCGATCAACGAGAAATCCAGATCAAAGCACGAGAGGTCATTTCAAAAGGCTAAAGAATGAAGATTGAAAATTCACCAAGGCATAAGCAAAAGAGCCCTTTCTTGGAAAAGGCGCCCTTTCTTGGAAAAGCTTTAAACTTAGTTTTTTTTGCCATCATGTCTCCCAGGCACTTCTCTTCAAGTTGGATCCAGCTCAACAATGAATGTGTCGGCAACATCACATGATCAACAGATCAGGCCAGATTCAAGATCAAACTGAGGTCATTCAAGAGAGAAAATAACAAAAAACTTGCAAAATTCAAAAAGGACGCCTAGAAGAAGTCAAAGGTCAAGTTGTTGACTAAAGTCAAGATATTTTGAGTTAAACTTGGCTAAAACACTCCACGATCAGTGGAAATCACCTTTTTGAACTTCAGATCAAGCCAAAACCACTTTTGATCATGAGTTAAGTTCCCAAACTTGTGGATCTAAGGCTTGAGTCTATGTAATCAAGGTATAGGCATCCTACTTCATTATTTCATTGCAAGTTAAAAGATCAAGAACAGCCATAAGCTCTCAAGGACGCCATTGACAGATCTGGACAAGGTTTTCATCCGTTCTTCAATATTTCTGCCAGATCTGAAGCAGAAGAGGATTGCTAATTTGAGAAAAAGCAATAGGCTACATCAGATCAGATCAATTGGGTAAATTCAACATAATTTTCCAGAGAAACCCATCTCGACAAATTTTCCAGAATCAGCAAACTTGCTGCCCCTATTTTTGGGGGTTTTTCCGAAAAAGTTTCAGAATCAAAATTCTGAGGAACTGGGTTTGTTCAGCATTGAAGCACGAACAAAACCCATGTGCCAGATTTTTTCCGGAAAAATACTTCTCAGTAGGGCGCTATTTTTAGGGGTCTCCGAAAATCCTCTGAACAAGGTCAAGTTTACAGTCAATCTTTAAGTTTTTCAAGATGCAGTACTCTTAGGTACAATACGGGACCAAGACTTGAAAACAGTTGACACAAACTTACATCAGGTAAATCCAATGGTTGATCTAGAGCAGCTAGAGGGCATGAATCAGATCACATTGTAGAATATTGAAGAATCTGGGTTGCTACAAGCTGCATCCATTTCCATCACACTACAAAGTGTGGAGCCGCCAAAGTTACCAAGAGCAATAGCTTGCGCAAGAAGAGATGTCGTGTCATCAAAGCATTGACTATCCGGAAACGAAAGAAGTCAACACATGGATCAAGGAGTTGTTGACCAGAAATGGTGAAGTGTATAAATGCACCAAAAAAGGACGTCCTACCTTCCAATTGGCATTTATGAGACTTGAGTTTGACTTGATGTTTCTTTCCAAGTCAACTCAAGATGATATTAAATGTAATTGGAGTTAACTTGATGCTTCTTTCCAAGTTTAACTCCATTTTCCTTAAATCATGCATTGTCAGATCCCACTGATTAAGGATGTCTAATTGGCTTCCATGATTTGTGGATCTTAGATCTCCACTAAATGTGGATGTCTATTTTGGAGGGATACTTACATTAAAGTTCACCTTTAGTTTACTTTCAGTCAACTGAAGTAGTTTCCAGTTGACTCTTTGTTTACTCAGTTAACTAAAGTAGTTTTCCAGTTAACTGCTTGTTCCCCCTTTTTAGGAATAAATCTTGCTAATTGATTGGCAAGAACTCATTGTTAACTCAAGGAGATTTTGGGGTTGCCCACTCCTTTGAGTTCTATAAATAAGAGCCTTGGGCTCATTGTTTGTTTAACTTTTACTTGCTATGCAAAATTGTTGCGCCATTGTTGCCAATAGCTTTGAAAGCGGATATTTGTTCACTCTTGGATGAGAGTTCGTTGGTTGATCGTAATTGTGCATGATTTCATGCCTTTGCTTTCCCAACCTTTGTAATTTGTTGATAAAGCTTTGAAGGAGAATATCAGAAGGCGCTTGCATTTTGGTCAATCTATTTGAGTTATGTCTACGTCTTGTATCTAATAGCTCATTGTTTCATTTCCCTCCTCGGATAGGATTCCCTCCTCCTTGGATATTTGTTATTAACAGTTATCGTTCGTTGTTGTTTAATGTATTGACTTTCAAGCTATACTTCGGATAGGAGTCCCTCCTTCTTAGCAAGCTCGCTGGCCAAGGCATCGTAAATTGTTGTTTCTTGTAAACTATTTCCTAGCCCATACCTCGGATAGGAGTTCCTCCCAGGTCTCAGATCTAGTTTACCGTAAAGAGTGTTTGCTTGTACCAACCTTATCCCGGTGTATACTCGAGAGTTCAGAGCCTCGGTCATATTCTCAGGAGACGGCGAATTCAGGTGATCCAACCAACCCATTCCCGCTCCTTTACCCTCATGCTCTGTTTACCTTGAAGGTATTGGATAGATAAAAGCTAGAATAGTCGTAGTTGAGATCTGCAGAAACCAGAGAAAAAGCTTAGCTACAGCGCATTGTGTTTGTGCACCCTTGTGTCCTACCGCTGAAGCATAAAAAGATAGGAACTTTAGTTTACATTTCCCTTCCTTACGCATTGCTCCCAATAGAGAGGGACTTCTCTTTAAATAACGAAGAAGTGTTGCAAAACATTTGAAATAGCTGAACGTTTACAATCAGCACTCCAAAGGTGCTAATTTAAACGCCAACACCATGAAAAGGAGAAAATGAGTTTCTATGAATTTACATATTAGTTGTAAATAGGCAGTAAACTGTTCAAGGTTATGTGCATTACATTTTTTGTATGATCTCCATATAAGGAGAGTATGTAAAAATAGATACTAAATACTAGGAAGGGGATGATAGCATCAAGTCAAGTACAATCCACAACTTAAGTTATTAGATTAACTTAGTGAAGCTTGTGTAACTCCTAGGATTTTGTTTTCCAGAATAGGAGAGGATTTGAGTTTGCTTGTTATGCTGTTTCATTTCTAGTAGGTTAGTATGATTGTTGGATGTCTGGGGTGACAGATTCACCCATTGAAGTGCAAAACCTATGCGTAGAGTAAGGAAGCCTTAAGTCAAATTGGCCCTGAGTAGTGTTTATGATAGATGACCTTCATTCAAAGTACTGAATGAGAATACTTTGGCCAAAGTAGTGAAATGTACGACTTCCACATAGATGTGAGTTAGTTGAGACTACACTGTCAGTTCATTGTGATCTTTATACTAGTTTGGGATTGTGAAATAGCAAGGTTATAGTTGTGTAGGACACAACACTATGCCTAGTTGGTAATCGTTAAAGGATACCCTACCAATCTCTTCTTCGAAGGGAGGGCCATCTATCTAACGATAGGTGTGCGGGAGATTGCATTATTAGTCCGTGGTTGGCGGGAAAGCACTCGAGTGATGTTTCTCCTCCATAGCAAGCGGCCGATGTACCAAGATTTGAAAGGATAGACTCCTGGACTTTCTTACTTCTATTTGTTCAAAATCTCTCGAGCTATGTATGTGATTTTATTACTTTTGTACTCTGATTTATATTTGCAATGAAAATGGAATTCATGTGGAAATATATTATAACTTGTATACATTTATCAATGAAGAAAGGAAATTTTTTATTGTATTGCCTTTGTTACTTGTTATCTTTATATGTTTGGAGTAAAATTGGAAAAAAAATTATTTGCACAAGGGATACGTTGTTACAGGAGTCAACCGGAAACTCAGCCATAAACCTCTCGAAATCAAGAGTGATGCATCCATCACCAACTGACTCCTCTTGCCTAACCATCACAAGAGGCACTACATCTCTATCCTGAGTGTGAATGCTAGGAGATCCCACACTGCTATCCTCATCCTGTGCCCTGGCTGCCATAGATGACTTTGTCTCTGCTGAACATGATGTACATCTAGCCAAGCTCAACTCTAAGAAAAGTTCATCAACATGACTCTCGGAATCTTGAAGTGCTAATTGAGTGTTCCTCAAGGAATCGCCGGTGACCTAAAGCTCGTGAGAGAGCTTGTCAACTTTCTCTTCTTTCCTCATCAAAGCATTTGAATAGATCTCAACAAGGTTGAGAAGGTGGTCACGATCTGAAAAAAGGTGTAAATAATTTGTCTTCATTGTTCCCATACCTTCTTTGACTTCCGACAAGTTATCATGAGAAGATACTGCTCCATCTCCCTTTTGTTTTCTCTCCAATTGAACTGTCCAAAGGTGATTTTCAATCAGCTTGTGCATTTTGTCATGATGAGATAAGGTTGCCACAATCTCATCGTCATTCACCTTGAACTAGTTCTTCCAACTGTGTGGACTATGGGGTGTATGATTAGCATCTGATTGTGCCTGAAATTCTTTTTCTGCAAAGTTCTGTATGCACACATTTTGATTTGGAATTAGGACAACACTAATTCTACTTGTAGAAATATCCTCAATGCCTTGATTAGGTGTGACTACACAAGAGGGCTCCGATTGTTCTTTGAATTCATTCTCGCGCACAATTGAGTCACTGGATGATGGCATGCCAACCTCCTGAAGAAAAGATGGAACCTGTAAACCAAATGAGATCAACTCTTCTACAGTTAGTTGTTCCCTAAACCTTTTAATCTTCTGCTCAACCAATCTTCTTGTGAGATCATACGCTGCAGTTGAAACATGCTACTCTCTTCTCCAAATGGCTAACAACTCAGATTGCAACTGCTTGCAAACATCATCACTTTCATCTAAGATCAAGGATAGGATGTTGAACATATTTGTCTTCACCTTGTCTGAATGGCGTTTCCTAATTACTGATATGAAGCAATCGAATAATTGGAGAATGAAACCATTATAATCAAACATGTTAACACATGAATGCACTTGCGCCATCAACTCTAGAATTCTGATCCTCTTACTGAAAGTAGGCCTTTTGATATCTCTTAACCCATTAAAGCTTTCAATAATCAACTATGTGACCTCTCTCATTTTGTCATCATCATAACGAACTTCAGGAGCTATAAACCTTATAATTTCACTTATGCAAGTGACAACCGCCAATCTTACTTCTTTATCTTGATGTCTCATCAACTTTGGCTTGACCAATGAATGCACCAATTAAGACATAGCTGCAGCCATTGTTTGAGAAGGTGATTCACTAACCTTGCAGAGACAACTTTCTGCTTCCTCCAAAATGTTAAGGAGAGCTGCTTTAGCTTGAGGTAAGAGTTCAAACTTATTACCCACAAACCTGAGTCTTTCTTGAAGAACTTTGGTGACCTTCTGCTCAAAACCTTTTTCCATTTTACTCTCCTTAGGATCAACTGTATGGTGGTCACTAACTGCTGAAAATTCATTATAGAGGCTTTTAGATATTTCACTTGTAGATACATCATGTTTCTCCTTTTTGTTTTATAATGTAAGCCAAAAGGATTCCCATACCTGCACTGATCTTTGTTGTGAGAGCATAATTTCTTTCAATCCTTTCAATATGTCATCCATCCATGGCTGCTCACATGTCTTTGGACTTCTTGTTTGCTTGCGATAATCTTTCTGATTTTCCATATAGCAAGGGAAGGAAAAATTATTTCTAATCCCATGTGGAAGTGGAAGGTATCCTTGGTAAGCAACCTCTATATTATTTTTGGAAACCATGATTGACTAGCTGGCTGCCCACAATTGAAATTCAACCAACTGATTTTCCCCAATAGGCTAGCAAGATCCAAGCTCTGATACCACTGTAAAGAGCCTTGCCAAATCTGATTATAATTTTCTGAATTTGAAGGTACTGGAATTTTGACAAACACGTGGCCTGCAAGTTCTTTCACTGCTGTTTGACGTTTTCTTTTTGTGTTTTGAAGTATATGAGAAACATATGAATTTAAATAACTCAAATGCAGGAATGCAATTGACTGAAATACAAATGGAAGTGCAATGTGTTGTATTTTCTGACTTTTCAATGACAACTACAACTAGTTAGACATTTGGACAAACAGTTTGCATGCAACCTCAATCTCCACCTTAAATCTGAAATACTGATATGCAACAGATTGACTACAATATTCGAAAATCTGATTACAATGCTCAAGAAAGTGACTGATTTTTCATTACAAATATAATCATGCAAATGCCCTAAAGGCCGCATTTATACTCAGACTTTTACAATGCAAAATATGCAAATATGATGAAAGGAACCTGTGATTTTGTGCTGATATGATCTGTAGATGAAGTGGCAACCTATAGAAGACTTTGTCAGCAATTAAGGAGCCTTCCTTATGATGAATCAACCTCCTCAAGGTGCCGCCCCTGTTCTGATGTGCAGCCTTCAATATAAAATCATGGCAGCCTTTAAACCACTCCAAATACCTCCTAGCATCATAGCCTAGGCTCCCTAGCTGGAGCGATCCAATGCCCACAAGAAATCGATTCAAGGAGTAACTTCTATGAGCAAAAATCTGAATATTCAGTCTGTAGGTCGACTTTAATAATGGCAGCAATATAGCTTGAAAAAGTTCACAAAATCACCAATGATATGCAGCAATAAAACTCCACAAATTATTGTCTCCAAAATTTGATCAAAGGTCATTAAATTTTGAGAATAAACAATCCAGCAAAGAATAGACTTCCTCCTTAAATGAGATGATGATTGCAACAATACCTCACCTGTTGCAAACCTCCAAAATCTTCAAGAATTGCAATAATAATCCAGCTATTGCAATTGTGGAACTTATTTAAATAAATGCAATAATAAACCAGCTATTGCATTCAAACAAACTCCTCAACAAAAGGGCAATAATACATCAGCTATTGCACCTATTAGAACTCTCCAATGAAGCATTTGTAGAAACCTTGGATGGATTCCTCCACAATTTCCAGCTAGGGTTGATCTTTCACAACCGAAACCGGTACCCTAGAGTCTTCAAATCCTCGGGCAATGCAAGCCTCAGCTCTTGCCACACAAGTATGGAAAATAGAGTAACTCCAGACATGATGATAATGGCTTGCATTGAGCTCCTTATAAAGAATTCTCATCCAACTTCAAGAAGCTTCTAGAAATAATTTTATTTTATTCCTTTAAGTGACTTTATGATTTATTATTTTATTTAGTCACTTTATTAAATCAATTAAATATAAAGTCATCCTTTTGATATTAATTTATTGGAATAACTTTATAAATAATTAATTTAATATCTCCACTTTATTTTGATTAAAATAATCAATTAAGCTATCATTTTGATAAATTATTAATTTTGGACAACTTAATCAATTAATTTAATTAAATCACCATACCTCCAATTCGGGGACATGACAAAAACTCATGCTATACATTGAACAATTGTTTTATAAACATACTATTTGAATAAATTCCTGGAAGAAAGTGTGCAAAAATCTGTGCCAACGTCAATAGGGTCACTACAAAAATTTTGGGCAACAATAATCTAGTTACAATAAATTGTTAATTATGTAAATTTTTTCATTTTTGGATAGCCTTGAGATTGAATACTTGTATGTTTCCTATTTAGAGTTGATGGGTGGCAACATTTTTCAAAATTTAAATTTAGTTTTAAACTTTAGAGTGAGTAGTAGACAACTATATTTGATTTTTAACACATTGTAATTTGGTAATGGGTTGATTTCAATTAGCATGCAAGGATGTATTCATGTTGTCCCAATCACGAGGCAAGGTCTAAAAACAAAAATACTATAGAGGTGTTATTCAAAAGGTAATGGTTTTCATTATGATAAGATGCTAGTTCAAATCTAAAAGGTGATAGGATACATGAATTTTAGTGTCAAGGAGTAGTTATACTTGACAATGTCGACAGGTTTAATGGGTTTCATTGGTAGCTAGCTTGACCACCTTATTCTTGAAATGCACTTTATAAATTGTGGGAACTTATCTCTCTAATTGTGTGCAAGGATGAATTAAAAGTGCAATAGTGTTTTTGGTGGCTGTAGTCAAGAAATAAATTAGAGATGGCTGGAAGTTGGTCAGCATGTTTGAAAAATATCAAAAAATGAACAGCTAAAAAAATATCAAACGTGTTTCAGCAAAAAAAAAGTGGGAGGAGGTGAAATAATAAAATATGATTTTAATAAGTATTTATGTATTTCTACTTATATCTTTATGTGCCTATAGTAATATTTTCTCACAATAGTAGGTCAGTCAATTTTCAAGTATGTAAGAAAATTGAATGTCAAATTACTGCATTCCCCTTTTGATATGCAAGAGATAATCCCAAAAATTAGTAAGTATAATTCGAATTCCTTGGCTGGTCTGACTTCAAATTCTTAGAATGCATGAACTAAGTTCCGCTTTTTTACCATTAAGGCTATTGAAGCCTTTCGTATTAGTGTTAAGAAGATGATTTGATACAATCATACATTTTAGTGTATCAAATGCATTTGTCGAAATTTTTATTTATTAGTTAATATGGTTTGGGACACAATTATAACCCATCTGTTAGATTCGTTACCAAGTTTTCTATTGATTATTATCTGCAAAAAATATCTTCATATCCAGATAAGAATTAAAAAGGATAAGTGAACTTATTGAATGTGGGACAATACAGGGACACCTTGTGTTCACATTATACAAAAAAATTATAATTTTGATTCTAGAAGGATGTTCATGTGAAAAAAATGCCTATATGAGTTTAAGCTGTGGGATGTATTCATATGGTAACTAACAAATGAGATTTAGTTCTCTCTAATTGAAAGCGCAGTTTTCTGTTTTGTGCTTGAATAACTTGGAAGAAAAAATTATGTACTGAATATACAGATGACAGTTACATGGACAAGTGGTTATGGGATCAAGGAAGCAATGCCTATTGTTGAGTGGGGTCTTGAAGGGCAAGAGTCAACATTTTTGTCTCCAGCTGGGACATTGACGTTCAGTCGTAACAGCATGTGTGGTACTCACATTCACCCTGTCTTAGCGCATTTTTTGAATACTTGTAAATTGCAAATCAATAAGAATGCTAAATAAGGAAGAAGTTGCATTATAAGCTGGTGAGTCCACACACTAAATTATAAAGGTGAAATCTTTACGTTTTCCTTCATTAAAACTTTACTTAAAATAGGGCCTTTAAACTCTGCTCGTAAAAGCTAATAAGAAAAAAATTATGGTTATCTGCAATAAATTTAAAATGTATATTCTATCAATAAAATGTGTTTTGTTTTGCGAAATCTTCTTCAATAAGAGTTTATTTCCTGTTTCTCCCTTCACTTGTTGCCAACACCATACTCACAGCACAGGTTGCATGATTTGAAATTTGAGTTCCAAGTTGGAAGTTCCAACAGCAAAAAGGGAATACATTTGCATTCAAACATGAATTCAGGTGTCTGGGGGAACAGATCCATTGCTGGTCTGCTGTCAATGGGATTTGGCCTTGTCTATCTCATGTTCTCATGCGTAAAAATCCTTTATTTCAAAAGAATCTATGTAAGCTTTAAATTTTATAATATGTTTGCAATTAAAAATGATGTATTGTTGAATGCTTAGCTTCCAACGGTAGACATAATTTGACATATAATTTCTGTTCCCATATTAGCCATTATTATCTACCAAATATTAATCCATGTAAGCCATTGACTCTATGATTTGCCACCCATTGCTTTATTTATAAAACTCAAGATTACCTTGTTCTTACTGCTGAGTAATTGACTTGTAATAAAAGGCATCATCCACCACATGATGGCTGCCTTTATACAGTAGAAGGTAAATATTTTGATGATTTCTTTGTTTATTATTAATAGAAGGTTGAAATTAATCTGTGTTTAAGTCCTTCAAGATAAGGTCCACTTTGCTACTCCTTTTTCCTCCTTATGGTAATGAAAGGTAATTGCTAGTTGACTTACAGTGATATTCGCCAACAAATTTGCTACTCCTTTTTCCTCCTTATGGTAATGAAAGGTAATTGCATCAAGCTTGGGCTTGGGATCTAATACTTTCACTAACAGGACCACCAGGTGTCAGTCCTTAGATTTCCTTGTAGAATAAAGTTGATCCCCTTCCACCACTAGCTTTTGAAAAAGGTATCTTTTGAGGCCTTTGATCATAGATTTCATTTCAGATATGTTATTGGAGTTCCTATTATAGTGAATTGAGAAAGAAAAAAAATCATTTATGAGACTTGAAATGATGTCAGTACCCCTAGCATTCTAGGGTTTTCCTTGGAAACTCCATAGCTACATTACTAAGTTGCGAGAAAGTCTCTTATGCAATAAGCCATGTCTTGCCTTTGGCCAGCCAAATTGCCTCTTGCAAGTTGTAGTGATGGATTGATTTTCCTTCCTTACCGCCCTTTAATGCAAGAAGTTTTACCTTGCCAAAGATTGATGCTTTCATGATGGATTCTGATATCCTAAAACTAGTATTTTTGAAATTTTTGCAAATATTTGACAAAATGCATCAACCCTCACACTTTATGATTACCCAGATTCCGATGTGGGCAAGGTGAGGGTATGCGGTGGTTGGGACACTAACTTACTGGCAGCAAGCCACATAGTTCTACAATGTATGCAATGCAGAAAATAGATAATGTCTTGGTGGCATAGTTACAAGACTTGGACTCAACAAGCTGATATTTGACTCAAACTCGGCACCCAAACTGGGCAGATTGAAAAAACCATGAAATATAGAATTTTTTAAGGATTTAAAATTTGTTTCATGCACCCTTTAATAAATAAACTTTAAAGACACAATAAACTAATCAAATAGAAGCTACTTTGAACCATATACACAAGTATACATCAATTGCACAAGTATAAAAATGAATTTTATTTTTTAGTTGAAGGAAACAACATTGTTAGATATACAAATTTTAAATTTTAAATGTTGTCAAATGTATATAAGTCTCATGGATTATGAAATCCATGGCATTAAAACAAATATCAAAAAAAAAAAAAAAGTCTATGGCTTAGAGGAGCTTGCATCACTCCTCCCAACATCACAACAAGTCTTGCACTAGCATCTAAGATAGGTCTTGGATGATGATGTAGCAATGATATTTTCCTATGTGTCAATGACACCAAGATCCAAGGGGTCTCCTTGTGCTCTATCCTCTTCTTCTGTCATGGCTCTCGCCTTTGCCTCTCGATCCCCCTGGTCAACCCATGCAAGGTTCTCATCCTTGAAGATAGGATCGTCAACCTCAGTGATCTAATTTGATTGTGGATTGTTGGCGTTTCAATTAGCAGCTCTAGAGTGCTTATTGGAAACAGACAGTTGTTGCAAGTGTTTTAGTAACTGCTCCTTCGGATTATAGAGAGGAAGATCCCTCTTTGCTAATGTTATGCGTAAAAAAGTACAGTAGACTAAGGTTCCTATCTTTTTTACTCAACGGCAGGACACAAGGGTGCATAAACACAATGCGCCCTACCTAAGGTTTTCTCTAGTTTCTGCAGATCTTAACTACGACTAAACTAGCTTTTCATCTATCTTATCTCCCCAAGATAAACAGAGCATGAGGGCATAAGAGTGGGAATGGATGGTTGGATTACTTGGTTTGACCGTCTCGCCAGAATGAGTCTGAGGCTTTGAACTCTCAGATCTACGCTAGAATAAGGCTTTATGCAAGCAAACACTCTTTACAGTAAGATGGATCTCAAACTTGCCAAGGAGGAGGAACCCCTGTCCGTGGTATAGGTTGGGAAACAACTCACTAGAAACAACAAAGTACGATGACTTGGCTAACAGGATTCCCGAGGAGGTGACGACACCTATCCAAAGTGTAGGGTGAAAGACAACTCATTAAACAACATCAAACGATAACTGTTAACAACAAAATATCCAAGGAGGAGGAACCCCTGTCCAAGGAGGAGATTGAAACAACAAGTTATAAACACAAGACGTTGAAACAACTCAAATCTTTAGATCAAACTGCATACGCTTTTGATTTCCTTCTTCAAGCTTTCACAACGAATTACAAAGAATTGGGACATGCAAAGGTACGAAATCATACACAATTGCTCATCAAATCAATTTAACTCTCATCCAAGAGTGAACAAATAAGCACTTTCAAACTTGTTGGCAACAATGGCGCATCAATTTTGCGTAGTAAATAAAGGTTAACAAATAATGAGCCCAAGGCTCTTATTTATAGATCTCAAAGGAGTAGGCAACCCTAAAATCTCCCTAAGTTAACAATTAGTTTTTACCAATCAGCAAGATTTATTTCTGTCTAAAAGTAGGTGAGCAAATAGTTAATTGGAAATCTACTTCAGTTAACTGAAACTAAACAAAGAGTCAACCAAAAATCTACTTCGGTTGACTGAAACTAAACTACAAGTGAACTTTATTACAAAATGTGTCTCCAAAATAGACATCCACATTTAGTGGAGATCTGAGATCCATAATTCGTGGAAGTCAAAATAGACATCCTCAATTAATGGGATCTGACATGCATGATCTGTGGGACATGGAGTTAATTTGGAAAGGGGCATCAAGTTAACTCCAGTCATCATTAATGCTATTCTGGAGGGTAGGACGTCCTTTTTGGGTGCTTTACACCTCTTCTCCATTGATCAACAGTGCCTCAATCCAGTCGTTGACCTCTTCAGCCTATGGGCAATTAATGCTCCGTAAGATGATGACATGGCATTTCAGCATCTCTTCACCTGTCACAAGTTGCTGCTAATATTCTATGCACTTGGCAGTTGTGTCATCCAGCTTGGTAGACATGGCTACAACTTTGCTCAACTTGCAACCATCTGGGTCATCGAGAAATGTGCTACGGATGACATCCTGGAATTGTTTCTGTACTGTGCCTAACTCAATGTAGGCACCTCCCTTGTGCTGATAAAGGCAAGGGATGGATATTACCAACATTCTTGCGAAGTTGATAATACTTGCCACAATATGTCAGTACTTGATCAATTCCATAGAATTGGCATCATAGGCTTTCACCTTATATGCCATTTGTTCCCTCCAAGCAAAGAGATGTTGCTTGTTCTCTATAGTGGTAACTGATTGGTACGCCACTTGTAAATCTGAGACTGTGACTTCATCCTCTGGCCTCTTCTCTGTTGTCTCTAGTTTTGACTGCTAGATCTTCGCACGGAGTTCATGTGCTCCGTCCCTCAATTGGTACAGTTCTGTCAATATGCACTGTCCTTTGACAACAAATTCCTCCACTTGATTTCTCAAGTGTTTTCCATATGAAATCAGCTAGTGATGGTTTTGCTTTGCGGGGATGTCTAGCAATTCTCATGGCAAAGCTAAGACGTTTGGGGTGTCGTGCATTAAGCTAGATATGTACATCCTCAATTGTTGGTTTTCAGCCTTTAAGGCTGCTTTGTCTCTTCCGTCCTTAGCCATTCTCTCTTGAACACTCACCGAGGCAATTCTGAGAAGATCTGCCAACACTTGACGGGTGGTCTTTCTGAGGTTGACCTTTGACAATGTGAAGTCCTCAACCTCTACCTCATGTATATTTCTGTTGTCAAGTGGGGCAGCTGTCTCTATGATAAACTCATTATCTGCATTTCTTCCTACATGTACTTGCTTCTTCAATTTCTTCGCTGGCATGTCTTGAGGGACATGATCAAACTCTGTGAAGTCAAACTGGTAGGACGGCCTTTCCCTCTTCCTTCCTAGGAGACCCTCAAGCCAGATTGAATCCTGACTAGCCTCGCTGGAAGGAGGAATGTTAGGCCCCTAAATGCCTAATGAATGAGATTGTGCTGCAATGATGTCTTGAGGTGGAGAGTCCAAGTCGATGGGGACTTGTGACTGTTGTGATGGTGGTGAAGTAGGTGGCTCTATCTCTATCATAGGCACTGTATCCGCTGCAACGGCTTCTTCTATGGGCTCTGTTTTTGCTGTGATTATCTCAATCACTGGTTCGGCTGTAGCGGTCTCTACTATCTCAGGAATGTTTGTGGCTGTCTCCACATATAACTCCTGTGCTCTTCCCCTCGTGTGCCCTGACATTTGCATCCCTTTGGGAGGATTCCTCCACTGCTTCTGTTTGGGCTTCTTCCTTGAAGTGGAAGGTAGTGAAGATTGAACTGGTGGCGCCTCTGTTCGAGGAAGTACTACCTTGTCCTCTTGTTATCTAGGTAGAGTTGACTGCTTCCGACAACCCTACTCGTTCTTTCCTCTATAGATGTGTTCTCCTTTGCATACCAATCCACTTTTCCAAGTGCTTGTGAGTCTACTTGATCCACGAAAAATGAGGGGAGAATGACTTCCCCTTCATCATCAAATAGGCCCTCAATGTCTTCTGACAAAGTCAGCAATTTGTGGGAGCCTAAACCAGCTATAGTTCCTTCTTCATACATCAAACTCATCATCACAGTTGATCCAATAATCTTCCATGGAAGACTCGTGTGATGAGTGCTGCTCAAGGTTCGCTGCATAAAAGCCTCTTGGATCATACAACCTTCTCTCAATGAGATATTTGAGATTGAGTCTCACCGTCTCTTGGCACATCATTTTGGCATCAACTACTGTTTTACATCTATAGAGTCCCATATGGATAGGAAAGCTCACAGCTGTCTTCTTTTTAAGGCGTAGATGAAAGTGAACTTCGGATAACTGCCGCAAGAACTCCATGTAAACTACCCTATTTGAAGGGTAGTGCGGCATCATGGCAAGGTGACCATTGTATCCATACATGCATATATAGGTGAAGGTGGGGAATTGGATGAACCAATTCGCCCAGTCCACCATTGCCTCCTTGGTTGCTAGTGATATATGTACATGCATCTTATGGTCGAGGTCTCGTACGGTGTGCATAATGAAAAGCTCACTTATCCGCTTGAAATGTCATTTTGCTTGTGTAAACTCAAGTCGTGGAAAGTATTCATGGACCTTCTACACACCTAAGGTTCCCACAGTGTTTAATGTCCTGAACTCGCCTTGGAAGGCAATCAGGTATACAAGATAGGAGCACGTGGAACCTATGAGCCTCTAGAAACTCAGTCATTTGCTGGTGGAGTGTGTCACTGATGAGGGTGGCCCAGTCGTAATGCTCTCTTTTGCTGATAATCTTAGCGATGATGTAGTACATCCACGACTGAAATTGGCTCCCATCTTCCTGTCTAGTGATCCTGTTGAGTAGAGTGATCATCATTGCATACTCATCTCAAAATTCTCCTCGCCCAACAATTTTGGGCAAGTTGGCCTTTTTCACTTTTAGCCATTTTTCTGCCATTTTTTCTTGACACCTGTCCTTTGACACTTCGAATGCTTTTTCGCATTCTTTCACTAATATGACCACATTGGTCGGGCATGATGGAATAGCAAAACATTTTTCAACATCCTTTGGTTTAAGGTTGCAAATCACCCTCCCATCCACTGATTGAATTTCTCATGTGGTAGGGTTGTAATGCTTAATGTAAGCAATTACAAACTCCACGTTCTGTAATGTGATGGGGATTGTGCGGCCTCAAACAATCTAGATTCCTCTATGTTTTGTAGCGTGATTTGGTTCATGCCCTCCAAATCTTTTGAATCGACCTCTGGGTTTACTTGATGCAAGTCTATGTCAATTGTTTTCAGAAAATCATGGTACAAGACCGTTTTGGTCTTGTATTGTACTTGGGAATACTGCATCCTAAAAAACTTAAAGATCAATTGTGCACATGACCCTGTTCTAACAATTTTTGAAAACCCCTAAAAATAGCGCCCGCTGAGAAGTATTTTTCCGAAAAAAATCTGACACATGGGTTTTGTTCGTGCTTCAATGCTGAACAAACCTAGTTCATTAGATTTTTGATTCTGTGACTTTTTCGGAAAAACCCCTAAAAATAGGGGCAACAAGTTTGTTGTTTCTGGAAAATTTGAAGAGATGGGTTTTGCTGGAAAATTATGTTGATCATACCCAGCTGGCCAAATCTGTGGTAGCCCGCTGTTTTCTATGACATGTAAGAAGTTTAAGACAGAAGAGAGGAAGAATATAAGAGGAAGATTGGAAGTTATTTGCTGCCTTCTTGGAAAAATCTGCCTTTGGATGCAACCTTTGAGAAATTATGCCTCTGTGCTGCTGTTCTTCAAAAAATAATGAAGAATGGTCAAAACCCTCTGTCAGATCTTGAAAACACACCTTGGAGAGCAAATTGTTGTTTTAGCTTTCAACCTGCAAAAGAAAATAATGAAATGGGATGCCTAGCTTGATCATATAGTGATTGATGCCTGAATGCATCAAGTATGGGTGCCAACTCATGATTGAAGACTGATTTGGTGTGATATGGAGTTCTAAAAACTGATTTCCACTGATTGTGGGACGTTTTGGCCAAGTTTGCCTCCAAAATCTCTAACTCAAGTCAACAAATCTCTCTGACTTTTTAGGCGTCCTTCTTGAGTGTTGAACACTTTTTCATCATTTTTTCATGCTGAAGTTCCTTTGTTCGATCCTTGCTCCTGGTCATTCAGTTGATCTTTAGCTGATGCTGATGGATTCACTACTGAGATGGAGCAACCTTGATTAAATGTGCCTGGGAGTTGAAAAGATCAAAGACTGAATCTGATGCTTCTAATTCAAGGGCGCCTTTCTTCAGTAGGGGCACTTTTGGCCTCAGACTTAGTCAATTTCTTGATTGTTCTTCAATTTCATCATTTTTGACCCTTCGTGTTCTGATATGAGATCATCGTTGATTGATGAGTCTGATGATCTCGCTGAAACGTGGGATGGATGTCATGTCCCCCGAAATAGTAGCATTGCAATACGAAGCATAGAAAACGAGATAAACAAAATACATGTCAAAGACATTAACTGTTTTATTATCATAATTATAAGTATTAAATTTAATGTTGTAATACCAAAATATAAATATTAGCAATCTCATTATAATTATGATTACCAAAATAATATTACAATTATGATTATAAATATAATAGATATTATAATATACATGTCATTAAACGAACATATATTGTTTTAGTAATTACTATAATAATAATAAAGAAATCATAAAAGAAATAGTACTGAAATATGTGACTAAATAAACAAATGACAAATATAAATATTATTATAATCAGTATAATATAATAAATATTAAATAGAATATATAAAATCAATATCAAAATAAATATATACTATACTAATGGAAATATGTAAATATACATATAAATATAATGTAATACAAAATACGTATATATATTTACCAGCAGCAATGATTACCATATAAAAACAACGGATATATATTACGGTGCAACATTGATATCACTCTAAGTCAGCGGTTAAGAAAATATGGTAAAAAACAACATTTGATTTACATACAATGATTAAAATATACGGTAATCACTAATTAGAAAGGCAGCAATATATTCCTAAAAGCAACATCAACGATCAATACAAATAACCAAGGCAAGCAAAGTTAATATTATATTAGTCAAATTTTATACAATAAATGAAGGGATACGATGGGATTTTAGGGAAAAAGATAGATAGCAATTAATTAAAGGGCAAGGATTATCTAATGTGAAGGGTAGCATAATGATTAGTTAATAAAGGATAAAGAAAAGGCATCGCATGGTTTCAAAAGGATACAACTATTCAAATGGACGTACCCCTCATAAAGGAGGCATCCCTTGGCATATAGAGATATAAATATAAGGAAAAGAGGTAGCAAGAAGGACATAGGGAAAATGAATTAGAAATCTGCATAAAGCAGCAGATTGGAAATGAAATAAACTATGGGAGATTTATTTGATTAAGTGTTATTGTCAAGAATATATTTGGGGAAGTAAGTTTTATATATATATATATATAGATATAGTAAGTGATTATTGGAAGATTAAAATTAGGTAGAAATAATTACACGATCATTGCAATAATGATGCTTGCAGCAATTATTGAGCCTTATAAGTAATTACGATCATAATATAAAAATGGATAGATTAATATTTATGACCAATCAAATGTAAGATTGAAGGAAGGCGACTAAGGAATTAAGAATCATGGGAAGACACAACAGTTCAGGTGATGTATTCACTTAGCAATAATAGTTAGCATTTTCTAAATATAAGAACTAGATATTGTTAATTTGATTATTGATATAATGACTTCCTTTAATCTTAGCATAATGAGAATTATCATAGGAAATGATGAACTTAAAGAACCATTGGTAAATGAAAATATATTTGATTATAGGCATGAAATAAATCTTGGATGAAGGCAAATATATCTGATTGTTTAAAGATTGTCTACTATGTGCTTGTAAACCTATTAGGATGGATGGAACATGGGTGAAGTGGATTGCCTAAAAACCCCACTTTCAGCCCCTTAGGCCCTAGACAAGGGATTGGGCTTTGCAGCCCCTTAGGCCCTTAACAAGGGATTGGGCTTTGCAGCCCCTTAGGCCCTTGACTAGGGATTGGGTTATAGAAAGATGGGGGTCCCACCTAGGTCTCTGCCCCTTAGGCCCAAGATACGGGATTGGGCAAGAGAAGGTCGTAGGCCTTAGGCCACTTGGACTCTATGGTTCCTCTCCCCTGATAGGACGAGTGTCTTCCGAGGTGTTGCCATGAGTGGAGTATGCAGGTACTAGGTCCCTGGGTAAGAAGGATTGTGATGAACAACCTCTTGAGCTTTACATAAGGGCTTTAGGGCTTCACCTATGGCACTCCTCTTATGTCTTCATTAATTGCTCTATGATTATGAATATATTTTGGATATCTAGATATTATTGCTAACATATATATGTGTGTGGAAATGTTATTAAATTGGTGAATGCAGATTTCAATCTAGGATTATTTCGTTAGAGAAACACATTCCTTTTGGAAAGAAGAAACCCTAAACCTAATCAACAATCAAAATTCTAGGGAAAACAAGTGAATTCAAGAGCAAGGCTAGGTCAGGGACATTACAATGGATAACTAGGTCAGTCCCAGAAAGGATGATTGGTTCTATGGATCTTGAAAGTCAGTTTAAGTCTTTCAAATTCAAGGGCTTTGTTGTGACCTTTTCACACATCACCCCATTCAAAATGGGGACCCCCTAATTTTTGCTTCATTCGAGTCTTTTGGCTTGGGTTTTTCGGTCTGTCTCTCTCTGTCGGTCCTTTCTGTCTGGCGATGTACTTGTCATTTGACCTAGGTTTGAATTTTGGCCAAGTCTAGAAGGCTTTCTGATGAATTAGGGTTTACATTCTTCAGGCTATTTTGAGGTCAAATTGAGTTGGTTAATTAAATTCTGAGCTTAGCACTGTTGATAGGATGCTTCGAGTAGGCTTCCACTGAATTTTCACTAGATTCTGATAACTTGCTATTTTTAGTAAGTGCCAATTTGGGGCCTATTTCCTTTGGATTTTCAAATTCTGACAACTGCACTGCACTTAGAACGCTGAGAGCTCATCACTTGCAAATTTTGAGCTGAAACGGACAACTTGCTATTTTTAGCAATTTTACCTTCGAGGGTCATTTTTAGGGTTCGCATGTTGGATTTTCAGATGCATGTCCGAAGATTCTTGGTGGGTTTTTCGAGACCTTCGCAGTGGTATAGCATGCAGAACGAGATGGTGACTTTCAATGATTCAGGCTTCAGTGGCTATTTTTAGGGTTTGCATGCAAGATTTCTTAGCGCATGTCTGCATAATCCTTCTGGGTTTTCTGAGAGCTTCGCAACGAGGTAACATGCAAACAGAGTTGACCACTTTTCTGGGACTTGCTATTTTTAGCCAGTGCTCACATGTTGATCACTTTTCTGGGTTTTTCTATGTTTTCAAGATCTCTCGGGCAGTGTGACATGCAGACTCATCTGGCAACTAGTTGGTCACTTTTTCAACCACTTACTATTTTTAGCAGGTTCACTTCGGTAGCTGCCTAGCACTTCAGAATCACAAACCCGATGACATGCAACAAAAGCGAGGTCAAATGGAGGTCATTTGAAGCACATGCAAGACAAATTAGGGTTTCGAGCTTCGGGACCAAAAATGAGGGGTAAAATGCCAAAATTTTCGAAAACCGGTGTATCCCATCGCGATCAACATCTTTCAAGGAGTCCACTGGTAAAATTTGAAAGCAATCGGAACACTTACTATTTATAGTAAGCCACTTCTAAAACAGGCTATAAATAGTAAGTCAGCATCAGGTGCCAGTGTGAACAGGCAAGTCTACCGATGAGGATCACGACATTCAAATTTCAAGTCAAACGGAGTTGTGGAAGTCTCGAAATCAAGCAGTTGCTATAAATAGTAAACCACCTCCAGAAACATGCTATAAATAGCAGCTCAGCATGAGGCTCCAACGTGAGCAGGTCAAGCAAGTGGTGAGGACCCCATGGCGTGAATTTCAAATCAAACGGAGTTGTAGAGGTTCGAGAATCAAGCACTTACTATTTTTAGCAAGCCTGTGTAGAGGAATTAGGGTTTCCTAAAATGTAGGGCGAAACACGACAGTCACACAAAAGCAGTATCTAGTCACGTTCAACATCCTTCAGGCAGTCAGCACACAAAGTTTGAGCTCATTCTGAGCAGTTACTATTTTCAGTAAGTTGCTAAAAATAGCAGGTACAGGTAGGCATCAGATGCCAACAGCTCAATCATGTCACGAGGTTCGAAGTAAAGTAAAAATCAAGCCTTCTGGAGCTTGCGATCAGCTTGAAATGCAAAAATTAAGGAACTTTCTAAAAATAGAAAGCTAGGGCAAGCTGACGGCAACATGAACAAACCACTTCAAATCGGACGATAGCTTTGAAATTCATCCAAATCTGATAAAATGAAGGCTCCAGCATCAAAATCCCCCCTAGAAGAGCCACGAAAAATTCACTAAGTCTGAGAAATTTGGAGTCCAGCATGTGAAATGTGCCCTTGAGGTTGAAGATTGATGAAAAAGTTTCTAACTCCTCAAAATTCAATGCAGGGGCCTCCATATGCGCCCTTGAAGTTGAAGATGGCATGAAATTTTTCTAAGTAAGTGAAATTTGGAGTACACACCTCCATATGCGCCTTGAAGAGAAGGGAAGGGTAATGAAAATTCCACGAAGGCATTTAAATTTGAAGCACACCCCTCTATTAGCCCCTTGACTTGTGAAGAGGGTGATTGAAATATTCTAAGGCGTGGAAACTTGAAGTAGACCCCTTTGAATGTGCTTGAAGAAGAAGATAGAGTTGGAAAAAAGATCTAAGTGTGGGAGAGTTGAAGCCCACCCTCCTATATGCGCCCTTGGAAGAAGATGGTATAGAAATTTTGCTAAGTGTTTTAAACTTAAAGCTACTACCCTCATATGCGCCCAGCCTAGGGAAGGGTCATTCAAATGTTCTAAGTATTGTAAACTCAAAGCTTGACCCTCTATTTGCACCCAAGGAGAAGAGAAGCTTGGAAAATTTTCTTAGTGTGAAAAATTTGAAGTAGAGAGGGTCATTTGCGCCCAAGGAAAGAAGAAGATGGCTGAAAAGTTTCTAAGTATGAAAAACTTGAAGTAAGACACCTTATTTGCGCCCTTGACTTGGAAATCCTCTAAGGCGTGGAAAACTTGAAGCTACCAATGTCAAATGTGCCCTTGCTAGCTGGAAGTAAGGTGAAAATCTCTAAGTATGGGAAAAATGGAAGCTCCAGCCATTATTTGCGCCCAAGCTTGAGTCAAAGGCAATGAAATTTTATCTAAGTGTTTTAAACTTAAAGCTTACTACCCTAGATGCGCCCAAGAAGCTGAGAGAGTTTGAACTTATTCTAAGGCATGGGAATTCGAAGCTTGACACTCCAAATGCGCCCAAGGAGAGGGAGGTTGGTGAAACGTCTAAGGCATGAAATTGAAAGTACCTCCACCTAAATGCGCCTAGAGAGTCTAAGTGTTTGAAAGTTGAAGTGCCACCTCCACCTTGTTAAAGTGGAAACTTGCCTAGTGAAATGTGCCACAAAATGGAAGTAGGGGCCTCTATATGCGCCCAAGCTAATGGAGGAGGTGGGAAATTGATTAAGGCCTTGAAACTAAAAGCACAACCCTCCAAATGCGCCTAAGTTGAGTGGAGAGCTTAGAAATTTGACTAAGTCATGCAAAATGGAAGAAGAGGGGTTCAAGTACGCCGAAGTGCCAAAAGGGGTAAGTTGATAAATTTTCTAAGTCATTGAAATTAGAAGTAGCCCCCCTCTTATGCACACATCATGGCAAGGAGTGTGGAGATTTTTCTAAGGCAAGTAAAATAGAAGTCTGAAGTGTGAAATGTGCCCAGCTTGAGAAGTGAATTTGAAAATTTATCTAAGGCGTTTAAACTGAAAGTAAGACCTCCAATATGCGCCTTAAAAAGCTAGGAGAAAGTGATTAAAATTTTCTAAGTGCGAAACTTGAAGCTTGACCTCTTATATGCGCCCTTGAAGAGGAAGTCTATGATTTTTTTTTTAAGGTAAGCAAATTGAAAGCTCATGGGTGGATATGCGCCTTAGTTAAAAGGGAGGATGAGGAAATATTTAAAGTGCTGAAAATGAAAGTTAGACCCCTTGATTGCGCCTAGAGGTTTGAAGCTAGGGGAATTATTTTATGATTGGAAACTCAAAGCTGGAGAAGTCATTTGCGCCTAGACTGGGAATGAAGTGGAAAATATTCTAAGTGTGGGGAATTAAATGATAAATGCGCCTAAGTTTGAGTGTGGCTAGAGAGATTTTTCTAAGGCGTTGGAAATAAAATGAAGTTTGTTCTAGTAAAAAAAAAGAACGCCCCATGCTGGAGAAATTAAATAAACTTAAATAAAAATTATTTTCCAAAGTTAAAAAAAATCAAATGTCCCCCTTTGGTTAGACACATGGAATTTTGAAGTTGAGAAATTTGTATCAAGGGGGAAATATTTTTAAAAAATGTTCTAAGGGGAAAATAATTACGCCTTGTGATTTTAAATGCTGGAGATTGCGATTGATGAAGCTTGAAGAAAGAAATATATTTTTTGGAAGGTGGAATAAAATTCTCTCAAGTGAAATAAAAAGGGCGTTGAGATTAATTTTAATAATAAATACGCCATTGTTCAAAGATGAATAATTTTTATTCTGGAGTAATTTTAATTTCTCAAAAATGCTTCAGTCAACTGAAAGTGACTTGCAGTCAAGGGGGGAAAATTTAATTTTTGAACGAGGAAAGAATCCCCTAGAATAGCAAATTCCTATGACAACTTTATGATGACTGAGAATATTCTCTCCCAAATTGGAAATTTTCTAAGTAGTGGGGGAGTGAATCAATGGCAGTTGCTAAACTGGGGGCCTTCTTTCAGTTATATAAACTCTGAAGCCATTCATTTTTCTTCACAAAATTGCAGAGTTGAGATTGTGATAGTGCTGAAAGTGATTGCTGAGTGAGTGAGAAGTTTTTGAGTTGCGAGAATTTTTTTTCTAAGTGCTGAAGTTGAGAGTGATGAAGTTGAAATGAGTGCTGAGAAGAAGAAAATTCTGAAGTAAGGGAGTTGAGCTTGATTTTTTTCGAAGTGCTGAAAGTGGTATTACTGAAAGTTGCTAAAGCTCGAAGTCTGATTTTCGGTGTTATAATTCTCGAGGTTTGGAGTTTGTGGTTTAATGCTGAAGATTTTTATTTTTGAAGCTAACCACTTGCCATCCATCTCGCAGTAATTTTATTTTCTAAGTTGGAATTGTAATCCTTGATTTTTATTTTGCAGATGGCTGAAATTCGAAGAGGAGATGCTGCTGGAACAAGCAAAGCTGCAGGCAAAGCTGGAAATGCTGAAGCGGGCAAAGAGAATGCCTCCAGGCAGGCCATCATCGAGCAGCTGAAGAAGTCATTTATTCCTGAATCTAAGTTCGTGTCAAAGTTAGGAGGTTTGACTGATACCAACCTTGGTTCATTCAACCTCGAAGCATTCAAAAGAAGAATATAGGCAGAAGGCTCATGTAGAGTATTTTTGGGAAAATGCGGGAGATGAAGCTGAAATCAGAACAAGGATGTTCTCTAGGTTGTGTTGTGACCTTTTCACACATCGCCCCATTCAAGATGGGGACCCCTAATTTTTGCTCCATTCTGGTCATTTTGGCTTTGGTTTTTGTGTGTCTCTCTCTCTCCGTCTGTCTCTTTTCTATGGTCTGCTTCCTGGGGACGTTCCCGTCTGCAAGCTTCAACATGAATTTGGCCAAGTCTGAAATTAGGGTTTGAGTCTTTCCAGCCAATTTGAAGTCAAACGAGGTAAATACATTGAAAATTGAGCTTAACATTGTTGTCAGCATGTTTCCAGCAGGCTCTCAGCAAGTTTTTATCAGATTCTGAGATACTTACTATTTTTAGTAAGTATGAAATTCCAGGCAATCTGTCAGCTATTTTGAGATTCCGACAGTCACACGGCATTCAGGGCATATCACTGTTCGCTTGCAAAATTTGAGCAAAAACAAACAACTTACTATTTTTAGCAGTCCAGCTTCGGGATGAATTTCGTGCGATGCAGAGATTTTCTTTGCATGTTGGCATATTCCTTCTGGGTTTTTCAAGACCTTCGCGATGATATAACATGCAAGACAAGGCGACTACTTTCGAGTTGACCTTCCGAGGCTATTTTTAGGGTTTGCATGTCGAAGTTTCTTTTGCATGTCGGTGATTTATGATGGGTTTTGAGCTTCGGCGATGGTATGACATGCAAACGAAGATAATCACTCAATAAGGAACTTGCTATTTTTAGCAGGTGTGTCAAGGCCGCTTCCCAGATTGATTCACAAGCTCGCGTAAACGAAAGCAAAAGAGATCTTTGATCATGCAGGCGAATTAGGGTTTCCAGCTTCAGAGCCTAAAAATAGGCGTAAAAAGTCAAAATTTTCGAAAACCGGTGTAAACCACCGCGATCAGCGTCCTTCGGGCTATCTGCTGGTGAAATTCCAAGTCAAACGAAGCACTTACTATTTATAGTAAGTCAGATTGGAAGCATGCTAAAAATAGTAAATCAGTTGCATGCGTCAGTGTCGGCAGACAGGTCACGTGGTGAGGAGCGCCTCATCAAAATTTCAACTCAATCGGAGCATGGGAGCTATCAAAAACATGAGCTTACTATTTATAGTAAGCCACCTTCGAAAACAGGCTAAAAATAGGTCAGCTAAAAATGGCAGTATAGACAGGACAATGGAGCTATGAGGATGCTACGTTCAAAATTTCAAATTGATCTGAGCTTCAGAAGTGCAAAAACGAGAAGACTTACTATAAATAGCAGGGTATGAAATACTGGCAAGGAACGAGAAAATTTGTCTAAGTCTGAAGTTTCATCCAGTTGCTATGGCAAAATGCGCCCAGATTGATGAGGAGGCTTGGAGAATTCTTAAGACATGAAGTTCATCCTGCTCAGGGGTCAAAATGCGCCCAAGGCAGAAGAAGTCAAAGAAAGTCAATGAGTTTCATCCTGCAGGCATAAGGAAATGCGCCCAAAAGAAGAAGGAAAGCTCAGGAGATATGAAAATGTTTCTAAGTATGAGAAATCCGCCTCACCCCTCAAAATGCGCCCAAGATGCAAGTTTATCCTGTACACAAGGCAAAATGCGCCCAAAAGCAAATTGGTCAAAAGAAAGTCAAAGTTTCTTATCCTCCTCAAGGGGCAAAATGCGCCCAAATGCATGCATGTGAGGACAAAGTTTGGAAGGTGAAGAGTCACTCCTAAGGCGTTGTCTTGAGTTTATCCACCAGCTACCTCAAAATGCGCCCAAAGGAAGAGAAAGTCAACAAGTCAACATGTTTTATCCTCCTCACCCTCCAAAATGCGCCCAAACTGGTGCATGTCAAGACAAAAAGTGAAGTTGAAGAGTCATCCAGTGGATAGGCTCAAATGCGCCCATGTTTAAATAGTAAATGGTGAATGAGGGTGGTAATTAAGGTGAAAAATATTGCCAAAGCGTGGTGAAAGATGGTAAGTGTTAGGCGCTCAAGGTGGTGAAGGAGAGTATTGGGCGTGATTTTTGAATTTCCTCCATCATGTGTAGAATGCGCCCAAGGTGGTGGGCCTTAGAGAAATTTTGCTGGGCGTGTGTGTTAGAAAATTGCCTAGGCGTGATTTTAAATTCCTCTTCAAATGCTATATGCGCCTAGGGAGATGGGAGTCTTAAGGTGATTTTAAATATTTTCTAAGGCGTAGGAAAATTTGCTAAGGCGTGGTGAACACAAGAAAATTGCCTAGGCGTGGTTTTTAATTTTTCCTCAAAGTGTGCTATGCGCCTAAGGTGGAGTATAAGATGAAGTGGTGAGAATTTCTTCTAAGGCGTTGGGGCTTCAAATAAATATTTTTCCAAATGTGAAGTAAAATGCAAGGTGGTGTTAGAGAATAAAATGTGCTAGGCGCCTTCATAAATTTTTTTTTTTCTAAGTGAGGTTGATATTTTCACAGGCAAAGTTGATCAAGTTGGATATAAAATTTTCTAAGGCAAGATTTTCAAAGTGATTCAAAAATTTTCTAAGGCACAAAATATTCTCCCTTAGAAAAATGCCCAAGTCTGGAGAGGTGATGGAATTTTCCTTGAAACACAGCAGAGTTGCCAGAGGTGAAGTCAGTGATTGCCAGCTGCACAGAATTGATACAAATTTTCCAAGTCAGAGCAAAATTCTCAGAGGGGATCGAAGAACGAGGACAAAATTGTTGAAAGAATAATTTTCTAAGGTTCAAAATTCAGAGAAATAAAATGAACCCGTTCGTTGAGCACCCATGGGTTCGATGCGTTCTGGAGAAAATTTTCTTCTGGGTATCGAAGATTATCGATGAGGAGTTGATTTTAAGGTCTTCCACAGCTTGTCGAGAATTTTGGGATAAAGATTTTAAGTGAGCACCAGGTTGATGTATTTCCTAAGGGAAATTTGAAAATTTTCTAAGGCAAAAATGAAGAAAATGTGTTTTCAAGGTAAGATTCTCCAGACGATGAATTTGAAAGAAACTGCCTAGGTGGATTTGCTTCAATCCTTCGTGAAGATAGTTTACTTGAGCCAGAAATGAATAAAATCGAGGTTATCAGAGCTCCAGCAGGTGAAATGAATTTCTCAAAGATGAAGTTTGTCTAAGGCATGAGTTTGAACGCAAAGTTGGCGATGAACGCTTGAAAGTTGGAGCGTGAGGATCAGGTGAGTGAGTTAAGTTTATATCATGAAGTATTCTAATGCTTCTCTCCTTGCTTGTTTTGCAGGAGGAACGTTGAAGCCTGAGCACGATGTCTGGAAGTGGAAGCACGATGAAGATGAGTTTCAATCGAAGGAGGAAAATTTGCAAGAAAATGGCTAAGTGTTAAGACTTAGTATAACTTCGAAGTGACGAAGATGAAGACCCTCAAGTGGAAGAAATCAAAGAACAACGCCAAGAAAGAAGATCGAGAACAGTGTGAACGCGTCTACAAATGGAATCTTCTAGAAGGATGATGGTGGACATTATGGCACATTTATTACCCCACTCTCCTCTGTGGCGGTTTTTAGGGCAATATTATTTAGGGCTGAGGTGGCACGATTCTGGCCACTCTATTGATTGTAACCCTAGCCGTCTTTTGGGACTTGGCTAGCTATATAAAGGGGGAGTCCCCCTCATTTGTATTCATTAGAATTAGATTAGACATTGGAAGTAGTAGACATTGAGAGAGCATTAGAGCTAGATAGTGTAGCATTGTAGAGCATTTTGCATAATTTGGAGAAGAAAGAAAGTTTTCCCTTTGAAAACTTTTGAGGAGATTGTTGTGTAACACATTTTATGATAATAGATCTTTTCATTGATGATGGAATTCGTCTTGTCATGAAATGCTAGCAAGGTTTCTTCTTCCTTTCGTATCCAAGTAGCTTAAATTCATGCAAGTAGCTTACTTTGGTGTGTGGTGTTTTATTGAGATAGCTTCGCTTTATTCCATACCACTAGCGGCTTGTTGATGATAAGTTAGCCTTGTGTGGTCAACTGGACATTACCTTGAGTTTACTTCAGTTGTGATGCTTATATGCGTCGTTGTGATGGTGTATGCATGTTAAGTCATAATTTGAACATCTTTTGCTATTTCCCTTGAAGATTGCACCGATTTTTCTGAGGCTATCCGACGGAGGCTAGGTGAAATCCGGTTGAAGTCTATTGAAACAAAGCTCCACATATCCTGCATTTAGAATAGAACATAAACTTCTTAGGCCCTACCACCCTTTTAAATTCAGTTCATTTCCGGTTAGAATTAGGAAACTTGCTCACCTGCCAAATCATTTGAATCACACGAAAGCCCTTAGTCTGCTGTTTGTTGTTGCCGTCGAACAATTGTGTAAGTCCCCTTGACATACCAGCAATATCACATCGAGCCAAACTGAGCCTATTCGCACTCAAGGAACCTTGGAGTTGAAAGCATGATCTTACTCGCAATCTTAGCATGCTGAATACTTTGTTCAAGAGAGGATAGAGCGTCCGTTGGGAGACTTTATTCTGTGTTGGTGCGGTCTCAAAAACCACGTCAACAGGTTGCCTCTGAAGTTGATAAGAGAGTGTGAGGTTGTCCAGGTTCCGGATCAAGTAGATGAGGATGCCAGCGTTACTCACCCAGATTATGAATCAATAAAGGACACGCCAATCCTGCCACTTGATTGGGTAGAGCTGGAAATCACGGACTTGGACACTTTGTCTATGCCTGTCTTAACTTTCACGAGGAGCTGGGTGGATGGGCATGTTCACAGGCTTAAGAGAAAATCAATTGCCCTCACATACAACCTCATGGGTGATCGAAGGCCACCGATGTCAATAAAGAAGAGAAAGCAGACCCCCCAAGCTGTGGAGCCACAGGAGGATGAACCAGTTCAGCGTGAGCCTCAGAGGACGGAGGAGGCATCGCCCACACAGTTGTTGGCTCAATCTTCCAACATACAAGAAATGTCAATCTTTGCAAGTCAGAGGGTTAGAGTGGCTGAAGAACAGGAAATGGAAGAAGTTAACTAGCCATTGTCTAGGGAGCCTGATAGTCAGAGTGCCAATGCTCCTAGGAGTGCCGATCGGCCGGATGAAGGTGAAGAAACAAAAATAGACACTCGCTTGGATCGTGCACTCGAGGCAGCTTTTGAAGACGAGGACATTATGGAGCCTGAAGTTCGGGGTCTTGAGGAGGATAGTCAGCACATGGAAATGGATGAGCCTCAACCCAATGTTGCTGAGGAGGAAGTTCATGGAGTGGAAGCAACAGAGGAGTAGTTGCTTATCGTCTATAGCGCTCAACAAGATGTCCCAAATTGGCTCACAAGTGCAATAAGGAGAGATCAGGAGGACGACACCTACCCAGCAATAGAGATGGAAGAGCTCCTTAATAGAATAAGCAGGTCACCTAAGAGGAAGAGAGCCAGGAAGTACTCCAGGATGGAAACAGATGGGGCCGGTTCTCGCACTCTCCATGTTGCGGTTCCGAGAGAAGAATGTGATCTGGGTGATGTAATGCCTGAAAATTACACAGTCACTACAATTGAATTAGGGCGCCCCACTGGAGCACAAGTTATTGAGGAGGCTGAAAACTCCTTCCGGGCTCTAAAAGATAGGCCGCTATGAAAGGAAGAAAAATACAAGAGGCTGAAAAGGGAGCATAAGGCGTTGGTTGGGTATGTGCGGCATCTAGCACATCTGTGTGCTCAGGAGAACCCAGCAGTGGAACTTCCGCGTGAGCTTCCACGAGAGTCAATCAGCGGGATCAAAGAGATGAAGAAGGCCATTCAAGAAGGAGATAAGTGGATTGGCGGTGTTCGTGCTGAGGCTGAGAGATTCATTGTGGATCTTGTCTCCGCTTTCTAGCATGCTTCTAGCATCCTCTCTCGTATGGAGAACATTGAACAGGCATGGAATGATACTCACATATTTCAGGACAAAACTATTCCACGCCTAGCTACTCTGATGCGCATACCAATGTAGACTTTGGTTGAGGAAGGGGTGATTCAGGCAAGAGTTCGATATGATTTTCCAGGCTGGTATTCTGCTGCATTCACTGGCCAAGGTTTCTTTGACACGGCAAGGACAGAGTCGGCCAAAATCAGAAAGGCCATAGGAAATATTCAGGAAGGCGTCTTCAACACCCTGGAGGCATTGTTCGCACAACGACTAACTCCCGAGGAGGTGACGGTGGATGGATTGAAGGGAAGATTGCAGCCTTTCTTCTCTGAGATGAGAGTATTTGCTTAGGTGGACTTTGAGAATATCTCCACGTTCTCCGCCATTATTCAGATTACGCAGGAATCCATCGAGGCTTGGAGAAAGTCTTGTATCAAACAGGAGCAGACAATTGCTATCCTCGAGTACCAACTCAACCTTACTCCGGCTATTTCCGAACAAGAAGTTGATGCGATGCTGGCCCGATTTGTTGCTTACACGGTCAGAGAGAAGAACAGTGGGAACAGGGTCCTGGACGAGAATCTTCTGGAAGGATAGTGGTTATTAATTGCCCATAGTGGTCAAGGGAGGAATCTGCCATTTTTATGCTCATTAATTGCACCACTCCTCCACCTTCTGGCGGTTTTTAGGGCAAAATCTAGTCTAGGGCTGATGTGGCTTAATCTGAGCCATCCATTGTAATTTGATTTGGACCGTCCATTGAGATTCGCCAGCTATATAAAGGGGACTCCCCTCATCTGTACAATTAGACTAGAGAATAGACATTCTGATAGAGCATAGAGAGACAACTTAGAGTTAGCATAGTTTCATTGCATAGCATAGTTTGAAGGAGAAGGAAAGTTCTCCCTTTGAGAATTTTGTAAGGAATTGTTGCGAAGACTATCATAACAAAAAGAGTTTCATTGATAGTGAATTTGTCTTTTGTTATGAGTAGTTAGCGAGATTTCTTTCCCCTTCAACTTCAAGTAGGATTAAAACTAAAGTAATTTTCATTTTCATGCAAGTAGTTAGTTGTGGGTGGTTGCATTTGATTTAAGTGAGCTTCGTTTAATCCATACCACTAGCAAGCTTTCTGATGGTAAATTTTCCCTGCGCGGTCAACTGGAATACTTGTCAGACTTAACTTCGATTGTGATTCACGTGTTTGTATGCATCATTTTGATGGTATTTACATTGTTGAGTTGTAATTTGAACACCTTTCGTTGCTCCTTTGAAGATTGCACCAACCTTGTTGAAGCTGTCCAACGTGAGGCAAGACAAAGTTCGATTGAAGTCCATTGAAGCCAAGCTCAATGCCTCTTGCACTTAGACTAGGACATAAACTTTCTAATCCCTGCATCCATTTTAAATTCTGCACAATTCTGGTTAGTATAGGAACACGCACCTCATTGCTAAATCATCCATATTGCACACGAAAATCCCCTTCCAATCATAAACCTGCTGTCAGCCGCAAACATCCTGAACAATTGTGTAAGTCCCCTCATGTAAACAACAAATCACAATGAACCGACTGAGGGTATTCCATAGCATTTCAGAACCTTGGAGTTGAACATACGAACTTTTTGGCAATCTTAGCGTATGGGATTCTTTGATCAAGAGAGAATGGAGTAGCCTTTGGATACTTTGTTCTGCTAATTGGTGTGGTCACAAAAATCACATCAACAGGCTCCCCTGGCCAACAGGGGCACCTTTGGCTTTTTGACTTATGATTTTCATGTTGCCAACCTTCAAGACTGATCCTAATTTGATGTCTGTTGTCAGGTGTCTGATTTTTCTGTTTTCTTCGTTGACAGTGTCATCGTTGAGATCGATCAAAATAGAGAAGATCACGCTGGAGGTCACCAAGCTCATAGGCTGCATCTGACTGCCCAAAAAGATGGGTGCCTTTCTTCAGCAGGGGCTCTTTTGACCAACATAGCCAATTTCTTGACATTCTTCCTTCAACTTTCACCATTAGGCGTCTTCTGCTTGATCTATGCTTCTGATTGCTTGACAGGTCCTATGGATGCGTAGCTGGATTGATCGTGAAGCTGAGAGAGAGTTGAGGAGATGCCATGTAGACAGTAGTGGTTGGAAACTTCATTAGGTGCCTTAGATTCAAGGGCGCCCCTAGCCAGTAGGGGCGCTTTTGCCTTGTTACACTAATTTATCATTGATGTTGCATGTTCTGACGATCAACCGTTGCTTTCTTTTGATGTATCTTGAAGGATGGCTGACAGGTTCGTTGCAAGGTTGAGTTGATGCTAAATAGATCATCCGAAGACGAGTTTTCTCCAAAGTGACATTAGGATCTTCTCGTTCAAGGGTGCCCCTAGCTAGCAAGGGCGCTTTTCTTCATGTTAACAACATATCCTCCTTGGTAGCAAGGCGTTGCTTTTTCCAGAGTTAGCCAATTTTTGGCATTTTTTAGTTTTGAGAATCCCCTCCGTGAGATAGCATCTTTTTGGAGTATTTCCGCCATGGTTTCTTCGTTGAAGCTTAGCTTTTAGCACCTAGTACTGGCCAATCTGCCATTAATGGCTGCAAAGCTCCTAACTTCCTTCCTGAAAAATGAAAATAGACCCACCAAAGTAAAACTAACCTTTTGGTGATTTTGACTTGACCAGTATGATCGTGAAGTCAATTCATCCTATCAAAATCATTTTCAATGTGTTGGCGTTTAAATTTGCACCTCTGGAATGCGGATTTGAAACGAATAGCTATGCATAGATAACCCGCTCTTCAAATTAGGAGGGGAAGCTCCCTCTTGCTGATGGTATGAAAGAAAGTAAATTAAATGTAATTCGCCTATCTTTTTTGGTTCAGCTAGAGCACAAGGTTTATAAAACACAAGACGCCGCAGCTAAGATTTTCTAAGTAAGAATTCCAACTACGACTAACCTACACTAAAGACGTTTCTAATTTCTCAAGTAATACGCAGAGCAACAGAAAATAGAAATAAACAAGGTTCGATTCTCTGACAAACTAAGGGCGGGTCTCTTTCTGTTCCTCAAGATTGTGTGGACATCATGTGCTTGCCTTAGGAACTCCATGAAGAGAACTTCATCTGATGAATACCTTGGTAACATGAGTGGAGCGCCTGAATAGCCATAGACTCTGAGATAGGTGAAAGTAGGAAACTGTATAAACCAATCTGCCCACTCCGCCATCGCTGCCTTAGCAGTAGATGAGATATGGACGTGCAATTCATTGTCTAGGTCTCGCACTATGTGCATCAGGAAAGCCTCATTCACCCTCTAATGATGTAATGACTTCATGAACTCTAGCTGAGGGTAGTAGTTTTAGATATGTTGTACGCTCAGAGATCCTTCGGTGTTCAACCCTCTGAATTGACCTTGGTAGGCCACTAGGTAGACTAGGTAGGAAACCATATGGAACTCGTGAATCTGGAAATACTCTGTTATCTGTTGATGGAGGCTGTCACTAATCAAGGTCGCCCAATCATAGAGCTCAATCTTTTTCATGATGTGGGGTATAGAATAGAACATCCAGGGTTGAAACTTTGTAGCATCTTCTTGTCCCGTGACCTTGTTGAGCAAGGTGATTATGATAGCAATCTCATCCTTGAATTCTCCTCGCCCGACGTTCTTAGGCAAAGTCTTATGTTTTTCCTTTATCCACCTTTGTGCAATCTTCTTATTGTACTTGTCCTTGTGCATTTCCCACATCCTTTCACATTCGCCCTTTGAGATAGTCACACTTTCAGGCCAAGGGGGAATTGAGAAGCATATCTCGATCATGTCAGGTTTCAAATTGCAAATCAATCTGCCATCTACTGACTGAATCTCCCGTGTCACCGGATTGTAATGCTTGATGCAAGTGATTACGAATTCGAGACTCTGAACTGAAATAGGAATGGATGCCGTTGCTAGAAGTCCAGAGTGTCCTAAGTTTCTGATTGTAGTGTTGTTTGCGTTCTCCAAAGCGTGTAGATCAAACACCGACTTGATGTGATGCAAGTTCGTCTCAGCTATTTTGATGAAATCATGGTAGAGAGCTGATTTGGTCTTGAAATCATTGGGAGTGTATTCCATTATGAAAACACTGAAGAATGACTATAAACTCGCCTAGGTTCAGACAAGTTTTGAGCAACTTACTATTTTTTAGAATGTTGATTTTTCTTCTTTCAACAGACAAATTTTTTGAAATTTTTTCTAAGATATGGGTTTTGCTCAGAATTCCGTTGCAAGACAACCCACATCGCCCGTTTTTGAAAATTTTGAATTTAGACTAAAAAAGCAGCAAACCCTAATTTCTTCAATTTTTCACCGAAAAAGCTGGCACTTGGGTTTTGTTCAGAATACAATTAGAAATGGACCTAGTTGATTAGATTTGAAGAACACTGAGGGCTGATCGAAAAAGAGGCCAACCCTAGAATTTGAAATTTTCTTAAAAAAAGTTGTGATATGGGTTTTCTTCAAAAGAATGTTTCAAGAGGACCCAGATGATCAAAATTTGCAAACTCTAAAGATTTCACTGACATGCAAGGAAAAAGCAGCTGCTGCAACTTAAGAAAATTTCTTGAAAATTCTTTGGAAGAATGAGTTAAGCAGACCCAGATGGCTGAAAATTGAAATCTTTGACCTTCTCCTTCAAAAATTTGATATTCTGGATGAAAAAAGCATGAAAAAGCAAGGGTTTATGTTGCTGGTCTGAAAATTTGATGAAGAATTTTTGAAAATCAGCAACTTGAAGCTTTGAATCTTGAAAAGAAAACTCTCAAGTTGCTGCTCCACTCTTCTCCTTTGGACGCCACCTGCAATAATGATGAATTTTGAATGAAAGAGATGTCTTAAATAGACTTAGGGTTTGAAATATCTCTGCTTTCTTTTGTTTTTATCCACAAAACCCTAAAATCTTCTCATGTATCAAACTTGGACATTCACTTCAACTTGCAACTTTGAAAATTTGACTAAGGCATGGCAAGTTGGGCGTCCTTCTTAGCTAGGGGTGTTACATCCCTCACATTGAAACTATATGTTTGGTTATGTATTTCTAATACAATGTTCATTGCGAGTAATTGCTTTCATGTGATTATGACATTGAGAATGCAATAGTTGTTCTTTCATGGTAACGAACTTTCTATTTTGTCAGTGAGTTTATTGTTCACATGAAATTGAATGAGATCATGAGGTTAAATTTAAATGCATATTATTAAGCCGTTGAGAATGATCTAACCATAATCCTTGTCAGTGGATGCAGGATGGCCGATGCCACGAGAGAAAGGGAAATATCATCAGGGAGAGGTAGTGGTTAACAGAGGATCGGAAATTGTCATCTCGCCTTGAGCCGGTGTAAGACAAGGAATCAAAATTGTAACTTGGCCACTAATATTTAATATAATTATTTATTAAATAAGTGAAATTAGATTATATATAAATCAATTATCATCTTAAAAAGGAGATTGCAATAGTTAATAAAAATTAAATTAAAATAACTGATATAATTAAAACATTTATTATAATCTCTTCAAAGTTGAGCGTACCATTCTTGGTATATAATTATTTTTACAAGTGAAAATTAAATATTAAATTAATAATAAAAGATATTAGATTAAACGCCATTGATTTAAAATTTGTAAACCTATGAAAGGCTTAATCTCGAATTAAATGGGTTTATTTGGAAGTCGGTGTGGAAAGAAAAACGTCGTCCGTTTGCCTCCTGCATAATTGAAGCGCCCAAGATCATGGGTAGACGAAGGGAATTCTTGGTGGGCGTTTTGAGCGGGTTTGGGGAAGGAAGTCTATCGTCTTTTTCCTTTGAGAAAGGATTTTCATTCTCGGGGGGGCTTTTGGTCTAAGTGTGTTTTGGTGAGTCAACATTCATGTTTGGATTCTTATTCTCAGCCGGTTTCTTCATTTAAGGATCATTTAACTTAGTTATCTGTTGCCGTTCATATTTTCTTCCACATTCTGATTCTTAGAAAAAGCTATCGATGCAATGTCAATCTATCGAATTGAACTCACTCTATCCTCTCCGTCTCTTTTCCCATTCTCATCGGTGTCTTCTTAGCCGTCACCTGGCTTGTCTTCTGTAAGCTGTGCGTTTGTTAGCAATCCGCATTCCAACTCTCGTGAGGTGGTGGTTTCAAATCTTCTAACCGCATCATCATGCCAAGACCGAGTTTGGTGGTTGCAAGTGAATGCAATCTTCAGAAGAATCGGGTTTGGGGAGTTTCCAAATTTGAGATTCATCTCAGGCAAGTAGCGAATTAAGCCTTCAATGTAAATTGTATCGATGTTATATCTTTGAGTATCTTTTGTGTTGCAAAGAAAAGTTTGAGCTATTGATTAGCTGAATGCAAGAAGTTGAGTTATTCTTTTCCATCTGGAGTCGGCCTGTCAAGAGTTTCTTGTAGGTGAACCAAATCTTAGGCTTCCTTGCCTTAGTAAATTACTCGACCAAAGATTTAACTGTGCTTGCGGGAATTATGAAACTATTCTTTCATTTTCAGTTGCCTTGTATTTGTATCAAACTTACCTCTGAGTTCTGTCCTTGTTTATCTGGAATAAAAATTTCAACCTATTTTTTTTCTTAACCTGAACCTAATCTGGCCGGTAATTCATCTAGCCGACTCTGCTAGAGTTTATGACCCTAAGTTGAATAAATTTTGTACTCGGGTCTTGTGGTAAATTCTGTAAGTATTCTTAAACCTTAATTTGAATAGTGAAGTCGAATTCTTTTCCTTGAAGCTGAACATATACTCAATCTTCCATCTAGATTCTGGGAAATTGCATATGAAGAGAGCCTTAGAAACTTGAATGATGTTTTTTTTTAAGCCCTCTTGTCATATAGTTGAACTTATGGTTAAGTCTTAACTTGAGACTAGAAATATTGATATTCAAACCTATCATTGTAAATTGAACTTTGGACCAAATATGTAGTTGAGTGAATAGATCTGAAAGACCATTTAATTGAATAAGACGTTTAGTACATAAGAGCTCAATGAAAACAACTTTTGTTTGGAGAAGGCAGTTAGTCTTAAAAGAAGTGATAGTTGTGGAGTTGAGACTCTTTTTCTCTTTCTCTTTATCAATAGATGCCTAATGAAATTATCTTAATCTTAAATGAGAGAAAAGATTCTGAATTTTGGTTTAGTTGAACCATTTGAAATTATCTAAAGAGCTTGATCTATCTGGATAAACCGATTTCTCTCCTCCCTAATTAGAAGTTGGTTTAGTGCAAATTCTTGCTCACCAAGTCTATTATGGGATAAATAAGAGAGACTAGAAAATCCTTTATGACAATAAATCTCCATTATTATGTATGAAACTTGATGGTTAAATTATAACCTCAAATAAGAAGAAATGGTAATTAAATTGCTATTATAAAATTATAACTTGATCTGAGAGTTGTCATGTCAAGCAAGGGTGAGAATGCTGACGACACAGGAGTGCCAGAGATATCGGCACAGGAGTGCCAGTAATATTAAAAATCCTTGGCCAAGGTACGATGCTAGATTCAACATCTGTCAGCTATTAAGTACCAGTTATACCACTGATCAGAGTGACCTTTCTAGTTGGGAGGTACCCTTAGTAAAGTCGATCAGAAGGTATAGGTCCTTGACACCAGGCTCAGAGGCATGATGATAATTCGATCCATGTTGATTACCCTCGCGAAGGGCGGGTTCTTCAGTTGAAGAAACTCAGGAGACCAGTAGGTCTTGGTTGGGTAGTAAAGCCCTTGATGATAATTCTCTTTCCCCCATGGATAAAGAAGCCCAAGTATAACAACATGAAGATGATGTCAAATGTATTTCTTCCTCACTTGTAAATCCAGGTACATCCAATGCTAACTAAAGTTTACTTTCATTTATGCCATGAATGATATTCTTTTATGTTGATGTACGATGTAAGATTCGACAGCTAATTAGTGAGATAATTACTTGATTCATTCAACTAAAACGAAAGATCTGAAATTAGTTAATGAAAATAAAGAAGTTATTTCTTTCCTCAGTTAGTTAATTGGTTGAATGGGAAACCTAGATGGAATAGTAGTTATTGCCGGATGAAAGTTGGCAGTTAGTTTTCCATTTCTCAAACCATAGAATGATAGTTGTTTCAATTGTTTCATAGTTGTAGTAATTGTTCGTTACTTTCTGGAGCAAAGAAAAATAGCTATTATCTTTTTGAGATTCTCTGTTATATGTTTACACTTAATAGTTTTTCTTTCAGCTGGAAATGGAAGTATAAAAGTTAGTTGATGAGTTGAATGATGTAACGTCATCGGGAATGATTTTCTTTTCCTTCTAACTGCAAAGGAAACCCTAGTTTGACAGCTATTTAGTTATTGATCTTTTGTGAAATGGTTGGTGAAAACCGTTAGTTGCTTCAGTTCAGCTGAACTTGAATACTTAGAAGTTAGTTGAAGAATTAGATATTATGTATTTACTTTTATTGAAAATTCTTTTCAATTTAAAATGTAAAAAGGGAACCCTAGTTCTTAACTGACAATGAAAAATGTGAGTTAGTTAATGATGCCCTAGCAGTTATTCACTTTTCAGTTCGTTATCTGTATTTTGGAAAAACCCTAGAATGTTAGTTATTTCGATTACCCTTCAGTTGAAGTTGGCAAAATAACTGTTTTTCCGTTAACTGTAAGATGTGAGTGTTACAAGGGGTGCCAACTTCTTCCAGACTTAGCCATTTTTGGAGTTTTTTCAAAATTTCTCAATTTTGAACCCCTACTTCGACCTTGATCTCCGGCTTACAAATTGATCCGATGAGCGAGCTGGATGATTCATCGCATAGCCTGATCGAATTTGAGATCACCCTAGAGGCACTTCTAGCTAAAAGCTTCATTTGATCCTTCAAAATCATCAGTGCACATTTCCTTTTGGGGCACTAAACTATCACAGTGTTAGCCATTTTTGCATGATTTTCAAATTCTTCATTTCCCTTTGATCTTCTGATGAAATCTTGATTCCCGAAGCTACACTGATAAGATTGATTGACCTTCTGCTTCGCTGGATAGCTCGATTGAATCTGACGAGGTGATGTTGGTGGCTACGTTGACAAATTCCATCATTTCAAACCTCAAAACCTTGGGCGCCCCTTTCTCTCCAGGGGTGCCCACCTTGACCAGACTTAGAAACTTTTCTATTTCTTCATCAATTCCTCTTCTACAGATGATCTCGTCAGATTTGATGATCCGGGCATCTGATTGATTGATCGTTGGGCTCGTTATGGAGCTGAGGAGATTCTGAGGGGGGGTCTTCTGGGAGTAACTTCATCAAAAAGTTGAATTTGAGGCATCAAAAGCTTGGGTGCCCTTGGCAAGCTGGGGCGCCCAACTTCACCAGAGTTAGTCATTTTTCTGTATTTACTTCTTGCTTTTGACTTTCGACATTTAACTCTTGCCAAACCCTCTGTTCCGCCTCCTATATCTGACGACTGCCAACTCAGATTGACATGCTGATGATCTCTTTTGAATGCCTGGTCAATTCCAAAGAAGTCACATTGGAGGCTTCGCTGGCAAAATCATCCGTTTGGGCCTTTGAAATCATCAGTGCCTTTCTCTTCAAGGGGCTCCCATTTGCTCCATACTTAGAATATTTTCATCTGATTTCATCTTCATCTTATACCTTCAGCATCGATTTGGATTTTCCCGAGATTGACAAATCAGATGCTCTGACGAAGACATCCACTGCGAAGCTGACTGAATTCTGAAGAAATTGATCCCATCTACAAACCCTAATTGTTGAGCTAGGCCTCTCAAAAGACTGGGCGCCCTTGGGCACCTGGGGCACTGAAAGTTCCCAGACTTAGAAAATTCTGTGACATTTTCACGACTTTCATTCTGTGTTCTGGTTGAAAACTCCTTGTTTGATCTCAAATTCCAGGTGACTAGATGATCTGATGACTGCACCACTGGACTCGCTGCGGAGCTAGGA